>JALBCR010001866.1:0-178541 GCA_030710515.1 Abscondita cerata
CATTGTACTTCGTTCAGTACGTATTGCTTATATTAATGATATACTGGAAAATTTTAACTCAAGAATGAAAAGAAAAGCCGTACTAGTGTACGGCTCATAACCAAATTTACAGCGAAAAAGTAAGGGAGTCGGGTTGGTAAAGTTTTATTATATTGATTAACATACCAAAATTAAAAAACAAAGTCCAACTAAAAACTTTTTTCGAAATTCAAACTCGAGAACTGTTCGAGAATTCGGACTCAGCGTTAAAAAATACATAAGAATTGCATGTCAAATTTTATCCATTGCGCAACGGGAACTTCTGCAAAGGACGACGACGACGACGACGACGCACGCACATAAGCGATCTAGGAACGAAACTCTAAGTTTGTAGCTCGAAAATATTTTGGAGAGACCAAGGGAAAATGTAACGTACATAAAATAAGTAGTGGGTCAACGACCTTTGTCTGAAACCCTAACCCAAGAAAGGTAAGGCGTGTAATCAACTTTTTTTATTGCTTCTGGAATATTCACTTCTCCCAATAAAGCCTCAATCAATGTAGCGACTTTCTAATTTAAGCTAAGTCTTTACTTACTGTAAAACCAGACCACAAACAGGAGATCACCCAACGAAGAAGCTTACAATGTAGCGACTAGTGTAGCAAAGAAGTTAAGATTTTTCCGTTAGTTGGTTTTGGTTAGTTGAATATATAATAATTGCAACAGAAGTTCTATATATGACCAGAAATCAGTGTTTAGTTGTTTTAAAAATTTAAAATTAGTAAAGGTAAAATTTTACAAGAATGTCACTGACGAATACATGATTAACCTATTGATCTGAAAATAAGCCATAAAAGAAAAGGTAATTTCTGTTCCAAGAAGGTTGGAAGTAATATTCCCGTTTTTAGCGACTGATAATTATTTATTAATTATTAGTTTGACAAAACTATTTTATATCAATATTTTATTACAAATCAATAACAACATCAGCTTACGTAACTAGAAATACCAGTAATTACAAATATATAGTACATATATGACATCCTCCTTTTTAACGGAATCAATAAAACAAATATAACATTTATAAACTGATGGTAAATATTTAAAATTACAAATCAATTCTATTTGTTGGTCTAACTAACCTTCCATTTGCAGTTTATAACTGATCTTACTGAACTACCTTGCTCCAACAAGGTGTCTTTTTCTTAATAAAAGAACTTTATTTATAGTTAAGGTGTTACATGCTGGTAACATAGAAATGGGAGGGTTAGCTCAGAGGAGTGGACGTGGTCCCTGAAATCTGTTTCGTAAATTTAATTTGGGGACGTCATAAATAAGGAAAATGCACAAACAAAATAACAAAAATAAATTTAAATCTAAACAAGAAAAATTGAGACTGGTTACAAATTTTAGAAATGTATCTTATCAAACACGTGGTTTTTCACAATTTTACAAGATTAAATTATCTAAACACAAGGACCATATTGTTTTATAAGTAAAATGTGTGTCTTGCGACATCTCGTGTAAACATTGACACGTATGAATAGTATAAACTAAGAATATTGTTGTGTACTTCAAGAGTAACGTTATAGATTGATAGGTCACTAACCCAAAGTGTTGATTTTGTATAACCAACATAAATCGCGATCGAAGTTCAAATTTCTCGCGCATAGTTGACTTTTAATTTTAAAATTTTAAAAGCGTGAACACACAAAAGTTCTGTTCACCGCACTTTACGTTAAAAATAGTTTCATGCACGCAAATGTTAAATACTTCCGTACATGCTCAAAATTGAGTATGGTTACAAAGCCAATTTAATTTAATTAAGTCACGTAATAAAATTTAATTTCGCGAAAACTCAACCAAAAAATAAATAGGTAGGTACCTGGTGTATTAAACAGCAATCCAGGGGCCTTGAGGTATTCCCACCACTACTTTGACGTCAGAAGCGCTGACCACCAGCTGGGTTCAGCGCACTTGGCAATCGCAAACAGTGCTTTGTAATTCTTTGTAAACCGCTTTACATCGGTATTTACAAGTAAACTATATGAAGACTTTCAGTAACCGCCAACAAGGCGAAACAGGACGCTAAAAGCCTAATTTATCAGGGTCAGGGTAAACTTTTCTTTGTGTTAAGACACATGTTCACAGCAATGGAGCTGGACGTCAACTGCCTGCCTAACTGGGACGGGAGCCTTTTTTATGCAGAGTACACAGTGGCTTACAAAACTCCAATATGAGTAAAGAAAGAAATTGTGCAAACAATCAAGAATCTGTGCTAACCGATAAAAGACGAATATCTATATTCCCAAACAAGATGTAACCAAAAAAATTAATTGGAATCAATCAATGACCAAATCTTCCATACATTGGAAACAAACGACCTTAATAACGTAAATAATCCAGTAAAAGTGAAAATTTTTATACGAAGCGAGCATACAACGTTGAATTAAAAACGCAATTTGACGGTCAAAAGACGCACAGTGAAACTGCAAAACCTACATTCTAGCGATAGTGGACGTATTTACTCAATAAAAATCGCAAATAAACGACGGAAGGTCACAAAGTCTTCTTTCTCTTCTATTGCACCTGAGAAACCAGGAATTTCTTCTGTGTGTATTTGCGTTTGGTTGGTTGTCAACAATGTCATCTGAGATCCAATACCGAGGTGCTCTTCTCCATAAAATTTGATCTCCTTCAAACTTCTGATTAGGTGTTTTACCTTTGTCTGTCGCAGCTTTCTAATCTGTGTGCCATTTTTTAAGTACTTTGAAAATTTCCATCAGAATTTGTTTTACGTCTTATAAATCTCTTAGCAGGAGAACCCATAAAAGTATTCAAAACGATTGACAACATTGGACACGTTAGGTTATGTTACATATTTCAAAAATTTTGATGCGTTTACAAGATGTGTTTTTCGAAAGGTGCGTTCACAATAGCATATATTTACAACTTAACATCGAACACCCTTGCCACAACGTTTTCTTCACTATTGTATTAAAATTACCAAATACGGTCTACGAAAAGTTGTGTAACTAACTCGAGGATTCGCTGCTTCGCTCGCGCGTTAAAAATGTCAATGGTTAATCCCTTATTTTTAAAAAAAATTATTAATCATAATAAACAAACTGCTGGACTCCTTCTAGTTGGTTGACAAATCCAAATTGTCCTTTGGTGACATTCGAGGGAGCCATATCATTGCCTTCAATTGACGACTTAGCTCTAAATGGATGCATTTAGTAAGTTGAAGGATAAGCACTCACTGCCATCGCAGGTTTTAAATGTTTCTCCTGCTTCAGAAAAAAACTAAGAGAACCTGAGAGTCACAAAGGAGGAGGTTCTAACGTGAATATTAAGCGTTGGAAATAATTTCGTAGCGGGTGTGGATGGGTTACTTCCACAGCATTTGAGGAATTTGATTTCTAAGACTACACGGGCTGCAGGCATTGAGTTATAACAGACTCTGATTGATTGAGCAATTTTATGTTAGCACACGTAAATCCTGACATTGTACCTATTCTGTACAGTGCCAACCTTTGTGCTTTGAACAAAGGCGACGGAGAAATTTGCCCAATTGCTGTTGGGTCTACTCTAAAAAGATTGCCTGCAAAATTAGATTATAAAGCTTATTCAGAAGAGATAGTAATTATATACGTCCACAGCAATTAGAGTTTGGAACAAACGGAGGTTATGAATCTGCTGTACATGCTGTGAGGTCTTTTGTGTCACTGACAAATCAATTGTAAATGTTTTATTGAAGTAGATCTTTGCAACGCTTTCAATTGTGTTGAAAGAGACTCATTGCTCTCTGAAATTCTGGAGGGGATTCCAAAAGCTAATAGTTTTCTTTACCAGTGTAATTGCAGTAACATTTCTACTTCGTACCACTCCCACATGGCAATTCCTGGGTATAATAGATAATCTTGATAAATATATCAGGGGAACAATGAAGGAGATTTCAGACAACCAATTTTTGGAAAGTAATTGGGAAACGGTAACTGAAAGTATCAGTTGACTTGTTAATATCATGTTTTCCCTTATTTCTGACGTTGCGATGAATTGCTGGAATGTGAGATATGACTGGTGTCTAGTGATTGCAACGGTGCAAAGGAACTGGGATTCTATTGAAATTCTTGACAGTTTAACAACAATGACGTTTGATTCTGGGGTGACAGATGCATCATGTGCAAATGAATTAGGTACATGGTTAGAAGATCTGCCTTCAAGGAATCTTAGAACTTTACTTGATAAGTGTACTTTTATTATTTCTGTAGCCCTACGATATGGATGACGTCTGTGTGTTCAGTACATATGTATCTGCGGAAACCAGATGAATAATCTGGGAAGTCATGGGCTATCCTGTATAAAAGTCATAGGGAAATAAGCAATACATGATTCTTGGAATGACGTTATCAAGAAAGCTCTTAGAACCTCGAAGATAGCTATAGTCCTAGAACTTACTGGTTTTAGTCGTAAGATGGAAAAAGGTCTGATGGAATGACTTCAGTTCCTTGGTGCAAAGAAAACATTTAATATGGGATCCTTTTATCAAGGAAAACTGGCACAGCTGCTAAACATACATCAAATAAAAAACTTCAGATATATCGTGATTTAATTAAGGATTATATTTTCTTAATATTTTCAACAAAAAGCCACGGTTCTTGGGGTGCTGCCACAAACTCTTTTGTGGATGATTTCGGAGCAAAGATTATGACCATTATGTATTTTAGAAAATCCTTCTATTGCAAAGTTGGAGGAACTGTTTCTAATATAACGCTTTTTGTAAAACTTACTCTTGTATTTATATAATCCATTATTTATTCATTAAATCTTTATTGCTAAAAAAACACCTAAATGATTGTTACTAAAATTAGTTTTTAAAATTCATAACGAATAGTTTATGAAATAAATGCCTTTTTTTCCCGCAGCTCACAAATATTTCATACTTTAACCTTTAGATCTAATTCTTTTTGAAATACTTAATTTTTAAAATTAGAATTGACACGATAGTCAAATTTATATTTTTATTCAATTGTTTTTAAAACTTCACAAAAAAAACGTGTTATTAAACCTAAACGAATCTATGATATCCCCAATTTCGGTCCTTATTTTGACAGAGAACTATACTTCCTGTCAATCTACAGCCTATGTATAACTTGTAAAATGTAGGAATTATTTATCTAGATATTTTTGCACAGATTAAACTTAAATTCCAATTCGTAGGTTTAATCCATGCAAAAATTTAAATAATTATTATAACGTTTACCAGATATGCAAACCTAAAGCCAAAATAAGTTATGACGAGTATATCATTTAACACTTTTAGAAATTTTTCGGATCATTTTCGTTAATATAAACAATTTCCTTTAAGCACGTGACCATCAAAATTTTAGTAGCATATTTAAATTACGGTCAATTTGTAAAATAACGAAGCCAGAAAATTTCTCATTTTAACTTCAATAAGTAAAAATGTCAGTCTTTATGCAACGTTTTCTATTATTACGAGTTTTAATGGTTTTTAAACAGATATCATTACACTATGTTCACCGAACAATTTAATTATGTTTCCTTATTTAGTAACGTTTCATAACCCATCTATGTAAATTTGTCCTTTATTTATAAGTGTACGATACAATAATAATAATAGTAATAATGAAATTAAAATTAACCTAAGGCTTCTGCACATAAAAGCTTTAATTATACGTATTATTTTATACTTCATATTGCCCAATAATTATTTTACATCTGCTATTAAACTTGACTGTATAAGTTATGGGAAGATCTTAAAACGAATAGCAGTCTGTCAAATGCGAAAGAAGACAAGATTGTTAAATCACTGCCTCAAGTCCTAAAACCGTATTATCTCTAGGTTCGCCAATAACAGTAATCATCTTTATTATGGTTTAAAGTTTACGACAATTTTATATGAAGACAGCTTAAATTCGCGAAAGTGAAAATTCTTTTCACAAATTGATTATTAAACTTTTTTCTCTTAAATCTACATATTGTAAATATAAGTAGTTTCTATTAAACATGAAAAACTAATTAAAATTAGAGTAGCCTTTATCTAAATGCAGAATTTTTTAAATTATCTTAATTAACTATTTCGTTAACAGTATTTAGGAACTACATGCATCTAACAGCTTTGGAACGCTTTTCAAAGTATAATTTCACTTTGATCTTTAATTAAATTATGTTGTTAAAGATAACTGATTATGTAATAGTGTGTACTAACTGAGTTTTACTTAAATAAATGTATAGTATACTATAATTGAATGTTTAAAATCTTGTTTATGAACGTGGTATTTAAGTAGTGTCCACCGTTATTCATTTAATATATGTATCTCTTCGTTTGTAAACTTAAAGCTGAATCGTATGAGAAGTTTACTGAAACGTTCAAAGCACTTTTAATACAATAACAAACTCATTTGAATAGTATGTTGAATAGTAAGTATCAATGTTTTCAGTAGAACTGTCTGCAAATTATGCTAAAAGTGTCTTTTGTATAAAAATATTGAACTAATCTGCTTAGTCAGTCTAATGTTATATTTTTCCACAATAATAAGTCACGTTGTATATTTCAAAAAGGAAAATTTTCATCGGTAGAGTGATCAAATGTTGAAAATCAACTGAAGAAAATCGGTTTTCATAAACGAATCGAACTGTTCAATGACTTTTTTCAAAATTTTGCAAACGTCACAAGCATGCAACGGCAACCACGTGTGTTAACTACGTCTTTATAATATTTTGACGACAAATCAAGTGCTTCTGTAGGTTACATTACAAATTCGTTGATTGTATACGTAAATGTTTTGTAGGTATAGTTCAATTTACACTACGTTTTAATTTTGAAAATAATATTTGTAACATTTTCAAACATTGCAGCTACATTTATTTGATTTTATTAACTACAACGTTTTTATACGCTTCAGTCAACATATTGAGTTATATAAATTGTGTTTGAAAACATGAATGTTACATGTCTGTTAAACTTGGAAAGTGAATGTAGTATGAGACACTAGGCTAATGTAGCTCTGCAATACAAATATTAATATGCAATGTGTATAGTGTTCTCAGTATTTAAACAATGACTTGTAATTTTATATTATGTAGATACGATTATAAGAGTTTTAAGTTTGTTGCCTATTTTGTGAATAAAATTCAATAAAATTTCTGTTGTAAAACTATTGAGTTTTCAAAATTTTGAAAAGATTACTCTATAATGTGTTTATTTTTAAGGTAAACTATTGTATTTTGTATATTAAAAAAAAATGATCACAACATTTAAAATTATGAAGTACAATACATTCAAAAGTGATTGTATTTGTGGTAGTAAATTTAAGTAAGAAGAACATTTGAGCAACATAGCCAACGATTTGTTTAAAAATTTTCTTATAAAAAAGTATTAATGACTTTTGTTAAATTTAAATGTTTTTCTTTACTACGTATAACTTCGGCGGCAATTAAATTTAGTTTCGATCACACTAGTATAGTTAGACTAATTTACACATAAGCATCAAAATATTAAAAAAAAACACCTTCCGACTTAATAATTAGCTTATAAATTGAAATCGAATGAGCCTAAATTTATTTGTTTAAATGTATTAAACCGTTAAAAATTAATAATGCACAATTCACTTGATCTGCCATACTATTCAGCAAAAAGCATTATTTTAAGAGCGGTTCTTCTAATTAAATCGCTAAAATACTGCAATTAGTCAAAGGTGTGTTCTTGTGAGTCTTGTGTTTGGTAAACACGGTAAGTTGAGTGTTATGATTAAGCAACAGCTGGTCATATCGCAATTTTGGGAATTTTTAGAATTGAAATACTTTTCTACTACCGAATTATGTACTCTTTGTGAAGTCAACTTCCATTTTCTTTGATCTGGTGTCCTCCTCGTCACTATTAATCTGGATCACCAATCTGTGAAGGCTATGCGATATCACATAGGATACACAGTCTTATATGAGTGACAGAATGTAACCTTTCTTGTGAAGCTATCACCGATATACACAAGATAAGTTTAGCTTTAAGTATTTGTCTTTATTAATTGTAGGATAAAATCGCCGTACATATATGGAACGTTATTTATAGTTATTTAACAAACGAGTATATTAATAAGATTGTTAATCGCCGTTTAATTCAAGAGTTAGTTACACAACTTTTCCGTCGACCGTACTTTGTAATTTTAATAAAATTATAATTTAATAATTTTAGAAAAGATATGCTATTGTGAACGCACCTTTAGAAAGTACCGTTTAGTGAACTCACCACAATTTCATTGTTTTTACTTTTTTTGTGAGCTTTGTATTTGATTATTCTTTGCCTTTTCGTCTTTTGTATGGCTATTTGACAACAGTATTTTAATTAAGGTCACTAAGTTGATGGACAATTGAGGTACTAAATTCCTATTGTTGTGTCAAAACACAATAGTTTTCATCACAGCAAAACAAAGTTCATAAATCTTTTTTGTGAGAACGGATTGGTGCTTATTCAAAATAGTGATGCACCTACAAAGACCGAACCAGAAATGGTTGACAATGTTTGATAAATGATACAAAAAGCCCAAGTACATCTCTACGTTGCCTGTAAACAAGTTGAACTTTTGATAATGACTTGTCACATCATACCAAACAAAGATATTTACTTTGAAATAATAACACTATTCTGGACTTCCATTGTCTATATTTTTGTTTAATTGAATAAACACAACGTTTCAATTGCTATTGAATCTGCAATCGTCTTCAGGTGAAGACTAACAAACTTAAAGACTTCTGTAACTTATATACTAATACAAAGTTAGTGAAGCGATCAAGTGTACAAAGTTAATGAAGGAGGACGTTACCGTAAACTAAGATTAGTCAGGCGTCCTAATTAAGGGTTTCCGCAACATTGTTAATCTCTACGCTGGGTTGACTAAAAGACATTCTTGTTGTTTTTTTTTTTTTTTTTTTTTTTTGATAAACGCTGCTTTTTTAAATTTTCTCTTGTACCAGTGCTCTTCCGGTTTTATTTTGCCTCCGACCATTTCATTTTTGTGATGTTTTTCCCAGGAGTGTTGGGCAATGCCGGATTTCAAAGTCTCTCCTTTCTGCGTATGGGTTTATGTTCCTTCAACCTGATATCTAACGGTACTTTTAGTTTCCCCTACGTATGACTGGCCGCATTCACATGGGACTTTGTAGATGCAATTCTTGGAGTCACGACTGTTGTTTGGTCTAGTTTTGGAGATCATGCTACCAATAGTTTTTGATGATCTGAATACCGTGTTAATGTCATTATTTCTTCCTATCCGTTTTATTTTCTCAGATAATCGTTTGACATATGGAATGCTGAGTAGTGTTTTGGGTTTCTCTTCGGTCATGGCTGGTTGGTTCTTAGAAAGTTGTAGAGCAGTTTCTACAACTCGTTTCGGTAACCATTTTGTTTTAGGTCTCTTCTGATGTTCTTGATTTCTTCTTGTAGTCCTACCTTCTGTATTACATAGTCTGTGAGCTCTTTTCGTCTTATCTCCCTTTTGTTATGTTTCTTTGTTCTTTCCTTTCTTCTCCAGTACCTCCCGACTTTCCTACTTGAACCCTCTGCTTTACCGGTTCTAACTTTCGGTCTCCCCAGCTCTCCAATGTCGAGAACAGGAACTTCTTTCAAGTAGAAGTAAGAAGCAACATAACAAAACAGGAGTATATCGGTCCTTAAAGAACTACACAAGAATAAATCCATCAAAATCCTGCCAGCTGACAAAGGAAAAGCAACAGTAATCATGGATTCCCATACATACGACCAAAAAACAGACGAGATTCTACGACAAAGGGAACTACCGACGCTTGAAGAAGGATCCCACTTCCAGCCTGGAGAGGAAGGTTTACCAGGTATTGGTTGAAGAAATACGAAGAATGCCTTCCTTTGAGAACAAGGACAACTCTTACGCCACACCATTGACAGCAAACCACCGCATTTTATATGGATTACCAAAAAGATACATAAAGACAACATGCCGCTTCTGACCAATAACCTAGCTCCCGTTATGGACCCACATACCAACTAGCCAAGTTTTTACTTCCAATTCTACGACCACTTCAAGATGGCAGCCCATCGTTTGTGAAGGATTCCAGACATTTCGTAGAGATTCTTGGGTCTTATAGAACTACAAAACAGAAGATCGTTTTGTCTGCTTTCGATGTAGAAAGCCTCTAGATTACTAATGTTCCGGTTGAAGAATCTTTAGAAATTATTCAGAAGAAGTTGCTAGAGGACGAGGAATTACAATAATAGAACTTTGCTACCGGTTGAAGGGGATAATGGAAACTTCTACAATGCTGCCTCAGGAACTCGATGTATTTCCAATTAAAGGACGAATTCTTTGCACAAGACGACGGTCTTCCTATAGGGGTTCGTTCTCTCTCACCGGTAATCCGCCAACATCTACATGAACTGGTTCGAGGTCCAAGCACTGGAAAAGCGAGATTTAAACCAAAATTATGGCTCAGATATGTAGACGATACGTTCATAATTTGGAACCATAGCGACCGTCAGCTAGACCTTTTTCTACACCACCTGAACGAACATTAAGCCATCCATCAAATTCACCATGGAGAAAGAAAGGGAATACTCACTACCATTCTTGGACGTCCTCGCAAAAGAAACAATGAGGATATTGTGACATCAGTTTACAGAAAGCCAACTGCATACCGGCCAATATCTGAATTACGACTCCAATCACAGTGGAACAACAAAGAAAGGGATTATTAAATCTTTAGTCGACAGAGCTCACAGACTATGTAATACAGAGGTGAGGACTACAAGAAGAAATCAAGAACATCAGAAGAGACCTTAAACAAAATGGTTACCCGAAACGAGTGGTAGAAACTGTTCTACAACTCTCTAAGAACCAACCAGCCATGACCGAAGAGAAACCCACAACACTACTCAGCATTCCATATGTCTAAAGGATTATATGAGAAAATAAAACGGATAGGAAGAAATTATGACATTAACACGGTATTCAGATCATCAAGAACTATTGGTAGCATGATCTCCAAAACTAGACTAGACAACAGTGCGTGACTCCAAGAATTAGCATGCTAACAGTCCCATGTGAATGCGGCCAGTCATACGTAGGGAAAACTAAAAGACCGTTAGATATCAGGTTGAAGGAACATAAAACCCATACGCAGAGAGGAGAGACTTTGAAATCCGGCATTGCCCAACATTCCTGGGAAAACATCACAAAATGAAATGGTCGGAGGCAAGAATTATACACCGAGAAGAGCACTGGTACAAGAGAAAATTAAAGAAGCAGCGTTTATCGGAAAACAACAAGAATGTCTTTAGTCAACCCAGCGTAGAGATTAACAATGTGTGGAAACCCTTAATTAGACGCCTGACTAATCTTAGTTTACGGTAACGTCCCCTTCATTAACTTTGTACACTTGATCGCTTCTCTAACTATTGTATTAGTATATAAGTTACAGTAGTCTTTAAGTTTGTTAGTATTCACCTGAAGACGATTGCAGATTCAATAGCAATTGAAACGTTGTGTTTATTCAATTAAACTAAAATATAGACAATGGAAGTCCAGAATAGTGTTATTATTTCAAACATAACATTGTCTAAACCATTCAAACGTACGATAAAAAGATATTTATTCATATAGCTATTGTGTATTCCAGCTTAAGATTCTTTAACGATGAAGCTTGATTTCCCTTTCATGTTATTTCACACAACATGCTCATGTAGAGTTTATAAAAAAAACATTTTCTTAAAGTTGTTCCGCTACACCTCCAAAAGATATTTTTAAGAGTCGGAATGTTTATCAAGCCATTCCTTTTTTAAACAAATAGTAAACAATATTGAAGAACTGTGTGAGACAATAGTTTGTAAAATAGATGAGCTAAACATCGTTAAATGTTATTAAGTGTTATCATCGGAATGTTGTATACAGTACAAAAATGTCTCAAAGTTTCTGTGAACAAATTGAAGATTTATTACAACTGTAAATTAATGTTGATTCGTTATTATTAAAATTTGCTTTGGTACAATTTATGACAGACTTTTTATTTACATTTTCAAATTGTATTTGATTGACATATAAAATGGCAACTTTAGGTATACACATGTATGCTTAGTTGCCTATAAATTGGTCATTTAATAGGGGTCATTAATGAACGATTTTGTTTACGTTAATGTAAGTCATAAATGCACGGTCGACGGAAAAATTAATAATAAGGTTAAAATTAAATATTAACGCAAAATAATTTATTAATATTCTTATTTTTGTAGATACAAATATGACGACGTATCCCAAAATATGCCTATGATGTGTACATACAAGAGTGAATGATAAAGTAAAGAAGTGTAAAAATCTGGCCAATTTAAAAGTTTATTTTTCTAGATTGCACAAATCAAAAAGAAAACCTATAGAAAGGCACAAATAATTACAAAATTGTAATTTTAACGGTAGAGGAGGAATTTTTTTAAAGTTATTTCGTAACGATTTATATGTAGTTTTTGTAACGAATACGAGGGTTGTTTGACGGTGTCGTAACTTTTCGCAGTTGTCCCTGATATCGGCAAAACAAAAACATTAGCATAAACTACAACCTTTTAGAGACCTAATCTGCAAATTTTATTAAAATCACTTAAATAGTTTACATTTGACAGTCATAGAAAAAATACAGTTTGTTGTTTATTTCGTAAATATGAAAAAGCGTGAATTTCGTGTTTTAATTAAACATTATTTTTACGCGGAGACACTATGAAAAAACTGAGAAAAAGCTACGGAAATATTATGGCGAATCTTTTCTGTCGCATGTAATGGTTTCGAAATGGTTTAATTCATTTAAAACCGTCCCTATGAGCACTGATAATGGTGAACGCACCGGACCCTTACAAACTGTCACTACCAAATACATCGTTCAAAAAACTCATGAGTTAGTAATTGCTGAAAATGCATGAAATAGTTGATACTGTAGACATGTCAATCGAACGTGTGCATCATATTTTACTCAAACATTTGCACATGAAAAAAGTTTCGGCAAGTTGGGTGCCGCGATTACTGACAGTGGACCAAATAAAAATTTGTGTTCAAATTTCAAGATTGCAACATAATCCGGTCAAGTTTTTCTGCCAATATGTTACTGTTGACGAAACCTGAATCCATCACCATACTCCAGAGATGAAAGAACAGTCAAACCATTGAATTTTACCCAGCGAAACTCCACCAAAAAAAGCCAAAGTTGGTCACTCGGCGATTAAGATCATGGCGATTATTTTTTAAGATTCTAAAGGTAATATCTATATTGTTTCAGCGGCTGCGAAGCTTTCCATTGGAAAAATTCTTTCGAAAGAATGCATTCCTGTCTTTTTCAAGTCAGAGATTGCGTTTTTTAATAAGCTTCTCCAAAAAGGGCGTCACTTCCAGATTATTGGTGTGAGTTGCGTGTTCATCAAGTATTAGCAAAACACGCTCTTCTGCAGTAGGCTTTGAGTACTTCAGGAAATGCTTGAACCAATTTACGAAAATGTTGCACTGCATCTAGCCGGATGGGGGTGTAAAAATTTTGGTGGTCAAACATCGGATGAGCTCGAAAAAATCAGGGCCGGAGGGATCTAATTTCCAGTGGCACTGAAGCAAATTTCGGCGGTGACCAAAATCCCACTCTCGCCCGAAGTCATGTTAGGACTTTCAAGTATTAGGAAAATACTTACATATTTTTCACGTCCTTAAAATTAGCAAACCACTTGATGCAGATCAACAATTTTGTACATTAAAAATTAGGTGTTAATTAACTGTTAATTAAGTACCTCAATTACGATTTAATTTCAACAGCAGTTCTGAGGATATTTAATCATCTGCCACCCTAAAAAAAAGTTAGCAGACCAAAGTATCTAAAAACAGTGTTAGAGTTTGATTAAAATTTCTGACACTTGGTCTGCCAAAGATAGCTGATCAATGTGTTATTCAGAAAAAAAATTTTCGAGTGCTTCTAAGATAGTGAACATGAAGCACTTAAATGGCACTTAAATCTATACATGTGTTTAATTTCGATTTTAGTTTTCCAACGTGGTTTCTAGCACTTAATTAATTAATTTTTGATCTATTTAGGCATTTTAGTCAAACCCTAACACTGTTTTTAGATTCTTAGTCTGCTAACTTTTTTTAAATAGCAGTAGATATCAAAAACTACTAATGCAATTAAATTGTACTTTAGGTACTTAATTAGTTAATGGACAATACATGGTAAGAACGTCCAAAGACGAACATTTTAATGTTATATTTCACGTTGGACGTCCAATCCGCTTTGTCCGCCCTTCTCCTATGAATGCTAGAAAGTAAATTACCTGCTAACCGTATTTCATCTGTTTTTTTAACATCTTCAAAAAGCAATAAAAACAAAAACACCAAAAGCTCAACAAAAACTTTATCGGAACATCGATTCGCTGATGCTGATGACAGCATAGCTATAGAAGCACGTCTTAGGTTAAAATTTTATGTACAATTTTACCTATTTACTTTTTCTACAGATAGAAGCTGTAGTTAATACTATTCCATTCATTCGTTCAAAAGCAAATTTATTTAAATTAGTTCCGTAAGAATGCAATTAAATCCTTTCAGACATAATTAAATAACATGCCCACAGTGTGATTCTTGTAAATATTGGGATATAGAAAGCTAAATGGTAGTTTATTTCATTAGCAAGACCTCAGCTAATTTTAAGTAGCTTATACAATTTTTTTTCACATCATATAAAATAGATTTTTGAATCTTAGTTCTTAGGATGTAGGACTTGAGCAGAAAAACCAATTTAGAAGAGAATAAAATTAAAAAAAAAAAATGAAGCACATGATTACAGTATTTCTTAAAATGGAGTTTTTGTTTCCATGTCCTGCATATTAACCTTGCCTGTCAATCGAAAGTGCCGTAGAAGTTGCATTTTAAATTATGTTACATACAGCTTGGAAACATAAACAAATATAATTACTTTTTACTTTCATTATTTAAGTTTCATCTGGTGCGTGTCGTTAAAAAATCGTTATTATATCATTAATTGTATAATAAACCCCTATAAAATTAATGACACCGTATTTTAACAGTTGATTAATTCCATTGTATTTTTCCGTTAAATTAGAATAAATACACCATTTACCAATAAATAATCGAACTTGAGTTTAGATTTATTTTGTAGGTAGGTATTTTAAATAAATCTACATTTAAGCGAATGCATTAAAGTTTTAGAAAAGTAAATATTTAGTTCAACACGAGAATGAAAATCACGTGTGTATGTGCATGTAGTCAAGGTATAAAAAAAGATTGAAGACGTTTGCTGACTTGACAAGCTTGACTTTGCAATTCTCACGTGTCCACTCACATTATTCGCATTCTTTATATCTGACATAAACACTCACGTTTTATATTTTAAATTATAGAAACGTGTTCACGTATAGCAGTACACATTAATTTACAACCGTTACCGTACGTAATTATTAATATAACATTTGCATTGTCACGCAATATGCCATTATACGATATTAGGTATAAAATTAGATGTACATTTTGTTTTGGTAGAATGTCTTCACTTTCGAAATAGTATTATCTGCATAATTTTCCGTATAAGTTAATCTTTCTCATAAATCGCAACTAATACTTGCTTAGCGTGTAAGCTAAAATTGTTTTGCGGATTTTTATTTATTATACTTTATATCTTCAATATCTTTCTGGCTTTAGTCCAATTGACAACTTGTGCTAAAGGATATCCTTCACCAATTTTTCTTATTTCTTATCGTGTTGAATAAATCGCTTTGCTATGGATCCTAATATTTTTATAAGACGTTACCCTATGCATCCTTTTTATTTGCTTCCGTTCTTACACACTACAAACGCTATTATTTTCTTGAAATAAATTATATTGATTTGATGAACAAGCAATAATTTGAAAACTGATTAATGCCTGTGCCAATACCAATAAAATTTTTTATTAACTTAAAACTTTTTATTGATACTTTAACTGAACGCATCGGATTACATCTTTAAAAGAGAAATACAGGAAATTTGTTTAGTGCGAAATTTTGAAATTTAAAACTACAATTTATTTCAATCTCACTCCTGATGAACGAGCAAACACTGTTGACAAGTTCTGGGTGTGTGTATTCTTTGTAGTGCGTATTTTACATCAGAGCAAAAACGGTTGAAACATTCTTCTACCCTTCTGGTTTACTGCTGTGCTTAGAAAAAAAAATCCCATCTGGCAATTACACTTATATTTCGAGTAATTTCAATTATTATATTTTATAAATAAATAAATAAACCTTTTATTAACTACTAACTGAGAAAAAAATATATATAAAAAATATAGTATAATATGTGTAGTTAAGGAGTACATTCACACTAGCCCATAGAAGACTGCATGTTCTTCCATCCACCCCTTGTAAGTAACACGTACTAAATTATAATCTCGCTTGCAAACCACAGAAAACACTCCCCCTCCTATAAGAACACAATCAAAATGCCTCAATCAGCAAATACAAATACACATTAGTCAACTCAAAAAAAAAACTCTTATGAATGCCTGTCAAAATACAGATATTAACATATTGTAACAAAACTCAAAATGCAATCTCTACCTCTTTGATCTTTTTTTAGCTTCTTTCTAAACAAAGACAATGATAGATTTTTAATTTGTGTGGAATTTTATTATAATTTAATTATAAGAACGGTTAAATAATTCTAAATTATGAGCTGGTACTACTAAAAGCTTTTTTCGCCTGCCTATATAGAAAAAGTTCTTTTCCGCCTTTAAAAACGGGCGGAAAATACAGTTTCCAGCCCTAGGGCGGGAAATTATTTTTGCCTTATACTCATAGAAGTCACTTATATGTTGACAAATTACGAATAATAATTGCATTGCTATATCAAAGAACAAACTTAGAAAAACCAAAAAATAAATTTTTTCTCTTCATAAATTATTGCGTAATTTTGTTTTTTTAACTATAATGTAAACTTTGATAACGTATTAATTCATTTTATAATATTTTTTGTAGTTTTTAAAAAATGGAGAAAAAACAATTCTAATTTGGGGTTTTAATTTTTGTTAGGTTATGTTATAATGTCTAAGAATAAAGCATTAAACATAGCGCTTACGAATCGTTCAGTGTTTTTGTTTGGTATATGTGTTTATTGATTTGATTTCCAATTTACATCCAAAAAAATTACTCACCAATATTTCTTCTAAGTGCTTCAAGTGTGTAAACACCCAAAGCAGTTGTTAAAAATAACCTCAACAATGACGATACCTTTATCGAGGAAGTCCAAAAAACAAGAACTAATGCTTCACTCATTACTTATTTTAAACGAGGACAAGACACTGCTGGCCCGTTTAATCCCTTAGTTGCTGTAATAAAGGTAAATTTGTTGAATTCTTAAAAATTCTAATTTTTTATATTTAGAAACTATTTGATTTTGCAGAGAGGGTAGCAAACACTTTGAACATTAGTATCAGAACAGCAAATACTATTTCTCAAGCCTGCAAAACTGGAGAACCTTTACGAAGCCCTAAGAAAACAAAGTCACATACCGAACCTGTCACCGATATTGATAACTTTGATAAAATGCTATACAGAATACCATATATGACATGGTTAAGGATGGTGAGTGCATAGAATTTAATAATTGTAATTTAACACAACTTATTTTTAGAAGTATACGTACATTACATTAACTTCACTTACAAAAGTTTTAAAGCAGAAGGATATCTTCTAAGGTTCAGTAGTATCGTTGAGAACAATTGTTCACAACATTGGGTTTAGGTACAACAAAGCTGATACTAAACGAGTTTTAATGAAGTTACATCTGATATTGCACTAGCAGTATGTCAAAAATTTGTATATTTACATAAAACTTAGGTGTTTGAAACTGGAATGACATTTACATCGTGACAAGACAACGTTAAAAGTGTCATTAGATACTTACACTTACTTTAGAAGAAAAAACTAGAAATAAAATTTTGTAAACGAATAATTTGTGTAATATGTAAATTTTATTAAATTTTCCTTGTTGGGTTGGTTGCCTATTTATGTTTTTAAGAAAATGTCTATGACGTGGATGCACGCGTTGGTTCGTTCGACCACAGAATATATAATACGAAGCGTATTGTATGGTTCGACTTTAGCTGCAAATTCAACAAAAAACTAAATCTTTATTAGAAAATTGAAATATGTACACTCATGAAATTTAAAACTTGGACACCACAATTTCTGTAAACAAAAGTTTGCACATTGTGAAGCGGGCTTAAGGGTATCATTTACAATTCTAACAGCAGGTAGTCTCAGCAGGGGTTATCTTATAGAAGGACTGTAGAATGAATCATTACACTAAGCACGTTTTAGAAAATAGGTAATTTACGTTGCTTACTTAATTTTTTCTTTAAAGAATATATTTGAAGGTATCGCTAATTAAACACCATAGCTCGATTAATTATCGAATCAAAATTTTGTTTAGGAAATGTTTACAAAATAAAATTAGAAATAATTTTGATTTAAAAAACGTCTACAAGCAATAACTTTTAAATTAAATCAAAAAACTAAACATGGTTATTTGGGTTGACTGATTATTACTTATTTTTAAATAAATCTAACCTACTAATTATTGTAAGTTATTAAAAAAATCATTAAACTCTCTATTCATAATATTTAGTCCTTACAAAATGTATATTTTATGACGTTTCATTTTTTCTGTAGTTAATATAAAAAGTGAAAATAAAAACTAAGGCAATTCTTATTGTCAACGTATATATTTAGTTTTTGACAAGAATTTATTACATAATTATAATTAAGATACCAAGTTATAGTTTAAAATTAAATGAAAACTTTTTTTTTAATAAAGGTATTACTATATAAATAAATATAAGAAATCAATAATGGGTGTGACCTCCATTATTATTGATACATTCTTGGAGGCGTCTGCTCATTGACGCTATCAAGGTATCAATATAATTAATATTAATCGTTTCCCATGCGGTATCAATGGCTGCAATTAGTGCATTACGGTTTACTGGTATAAAATTTGGCCCTTGTTGTCTTCGGATAACAGCAAGTATTCGAGCCCAAACATTTTCGATAATGTTAAAATCTGGGCTTTTGCTGGCCAGGGTAACAGCTCCAAGTTATTTGCTTGTATCCAGTTGCGCACAACCTGCGAAGTATAGGGTCATCATATCCCGATAGTTAATTATCGAATGTTCCAAGAAAATATGTGTAAATAGTAAATGGAATCTACTAACGTAACGTTAAGTCGTTAATTATAGTTACATAACTCTCCTTTCATAAGATATAGTTCATATTAATATGCTTATTGTAAAGCTTCGTACACACCTGAACAACAAACCGAGGAACAAACAGAACAACGAACCGAACGGCAATCGGAACATTAATTTGGACGGTGCTACGTACGAATTTTAGAACAGATTCGCAAGTCCTGATTGTTCCACGAACGGTTTGCGGCGTTCCCGCAACTTGTCGGTTTTTCTCCGACATCAAAGAAAATGCGCGCGAATGCGTTTGCAGGTTTGGACGAATCTAAACAAAACGGCGAACAAACTTATGCGGGAGAATTAAATTATTTATTTTTGTCCTCCCTTTTGTGGGTTTGTTGTGTTTTAGGTAATATTATGGAGTTGACAGAAGAAAAATGTTTTAAATTAATCAGTGTTTAAGAATGCAAGAAAAAAATGATGTCCCTATTAGCATCATTTGGGCGGGAAATTTCCAAAATAAAAAAAAGCGAAGTAAATTATAATTTTTACTCTTCTTTGTGCGTAAAAATTTGGTTGGCACTATCTTCTTGTTTTCCGCAATTTTCTCTTCTCAATAATAAATATATATGAACTGAAAACTACTGAAAATAATTATGGGAACAGCACAAACGTTCCGTTTGTTGTTCGGATTGTGGAAATCATAAAAGATCGTTTGTCGTTCTGTTTGACTTTCGGTTCGTTGTTATGTTTGTTGCTCGGTTTGTTGTTCAGGTGTGTACGAAGCTTTACAACTTAAGCAACAATTTTTGGCGAATAAAGATTAGTTTGTGATGTAATATTAGAAACACAAATTTATATCATATCAAATTTATGACAACTTAAAACCAAGAACGTGTATGTTATTGCTAAGAAATTATTAAGGAAAAGCGCAATTGCAGTGTAAATATTTATAATTAGATATTTTCGAAAGTTTATAAGTCCTCTATTGTAATCTTAATACTTAAAAGAAAATCCTGTCCATTAGCATTATAAGGAAATGGCTTTTACTTTATGAATAAGTTTCAATAACAATAGAATATCCTTGCTTGTTTAATTTACTTCCTTTGAGTCATATTGCTCTAAGGGTTGTTACATTGGTCATTAGAAGTATGTAATAAATAAACAATTACCTACTGTTTGAGAAGGGGTAGTGTGAACCAATAAATAAAGTAAGAAATGTAAATTCCATTTTAGTTTAAAATTTCAAGTGTTGTGAAAATGCCACCTCATCTCGGTGCTGATTTGAAAGCGCGGATTGTTTCGGAATTAGCGGCGGGCCGTAGCGTGCGTGAAATTTCACGTATGTTAGATATACTAAAAGCACCGTAGGGCATTACCGAGTAAAATGGAATCTTGAACACACTTTGGAAAGAGCCATCGGAAGTGGTAGACCTAAAGTATCTACACGTGCTCAAGATCTCGAGTTGTTTCATTACGTAACAGAACAACCATTTGCTACATACTCCAGGGCTATAGCAGATACACATTTTCCCGGATGCCGTATAACTGCACAAAAAAGATTAAAGGAGATGGGAATAAAGAAGTATAATGCTGCTGCGAAAGAAGTTCTCAGTGACGAAAATATGAGACGTCGTCTGGAATTTGCAAGGCGATATGTGAACGAACCTTTGGAATTTTGGAATCGAGTGATTTTTAGCGACGAAAAAACGTTCAATAGCCGCAACGATGGACCACTAAAAGTTTTTAGAATGGAAGGAACTCGTTACGAAAATAATCACATATGTCCTAAAAAACGAAGTGGTTATTTTTCTGTGAATGTGTGGGGTTGGGTTAGCGCGCGGGGTCCAGGAGTTTGTTGGGCTATCGATGGACGTCTTGATTCTGCTGCGTATTTAGATATTTTGAAACTATTATGAAACCTTCAGTCGAAGTGTTTTATCCAGACGAAGATTATATTTTCCAACAAGTAAGTATTCTTATTTCACTATACTTTCTCCAAAAATAGTTCGGGATCTGTTGAATTAACATTTTCATAATGTATTTTTGTTGTTAAAGGACAACGCCCTATTCATACTTCGCGGGTTGTGCGCAATTGGATACGAGAAAATAACTTGGAGCTGTTACCCTGGCCAGCAAAAGCCCAGATTTTAACATTATCGAAAATGTTTGGGCTCGAATACTTGCTGTTATCCGAAGACAACAAGGGCCAAATTTTATACCAGTAAACCGTAATGCACTAATTGCAGCCATTGATACCGCATGGGAAACGATTAATATTAATTATATTGATACCTTGATAGCGTCAATGAGCAGACGCCTCCAAGAATGTATCAATAATAATGGAGGTCACACCCATTATTGATTTCTTATATTTATTTATATAGTAATACCTTTATTTAAAAAAAAGTTTTCATTTAATTTTAAACTATAACTTGGTATCTTAATTATAATTATGTAATAAATTCTTGTCAAAAAACTAAATATATACGTTGACAATAAGAATTGCCTTAGTTTTTATTTTCACTTTTATATTAACTACAGAAAAAAATGAAACGTCATAAAATATACATTTTGTAAGGACTAAATATTATGAATAGAAAGTTTAATGATTTTTAATAACTTACAATAATTAGTAGGTTAGATTTATTTAAAAATAAGTAATAATCAGTCAACCCAAATAACCATGTTTAGTTTTTGATTTAATTTAAAAGTTATTGCTTGTAGACGTTTTTTAAATCAAAATTATTTCTAATTTTATTTTGTAAACATTTCCTAAACAAAATTTTGATTCGATAATTAATCGAGCTATGGTGTTTAATTAGCGATACCTTCAAATATATTCTTTAAAGAAAAAAATTAAGTAAGCAACGTAAATTACCTATTTTCTAAAACGTGCTTAATGAAATTATTTATTCTACAGTCCTTCTATAAGGTAACCCCTGCTGAGACTACCTGCTGTTAGAATTGTAAATGATACCCTTAAGCCCGCTTCACAATGTGCAAACTTTTGATTACAGAAATTGTAGTGTCCAAGTTTTAAATTTCATGAGTGTACAATAAAGTAACACCTAAAATATTTACAGATATTTAAGAAGTTTTGTAATTTATATTTATTACTCCTTGTGAATAGTAATGAATTATTATACCAGATGGAGTAGGTAAATTAATGAGAGAATTACTATTCATTATTTGAATATTTGATTCCCCAGAAACTGGAGTAAAATTATCCAGGTTAGGTTCATTGTTCAAATCATTCAAATCTTGCAAATGACCTGATATAATCGTGGAAGAAGATGCACCAGGTGGATACTTTGTGGATGCACTTTCCATTCTAAATAATTTATTTGCAACATCTTTTTTAATTTTTAGAGAACTGTCAATATATCCTTCAGCGACAGTTGAAGATTTCCAGCCCCCATGTTTTTTAATACTAAGTAAGTCTGCGCCATAATCTGCTAAGAGTGTAGAGAACTGCGTCGGAAATAGTGACCAGTATATTGAACTGCATTGGGTAATTTAAGAAATTCTGCTATTTTTGATGGTATTTTGCCAAATGTGTTTTTTCCCACAGGCTGTACAGTGCATTTACCCATTTTGTAAGTGAGAAACAACCTGTCGTGAGTGGTATGGGGCGGTCTCAAAGAAACATATTTCTTATAAATATCAAGAATGCACACATTCTCGTCGAGAGTTTTGTTTGTTATTGCAAACGTCCGTGGTATATAATTTTTAGTGCCCGAAATTGTAACAATAATACAATCATCTTGAACGAGAATATTGCTAGGATTAAGTTTGTAAGTTCTATTCGACGACATGCTCCGTAAATTCCCATTATTAGAGCAACCTTAAAACAAAACACGGTGTTACTATTTTTTTGTACTTATTGTAATTTATTATTAGAGATGAATTATTTATGTACTTACTTTGAACATGAAATATTTATTATCTGGAGCATCCTTTAAAAATTTCACACAATCGTCGTAACTTAATATTTTTGATTTTTTGGCTTTATAGTTAACACTTTGTTGTTTCAAATAAGCTTGTATTTTACTAAATTCATTAGCATCAATATTTTCTTTAATTTTAATTGCAGGTTTCAACATAAAGTAGGTATCAGAATTTACGGTCTTCTTTCTATAAATGAGATATGCCAGTAAAACATTATCACTTGTATTTTTTGCTTTATTGGTTTCTTTCCACTTACAAAATGTAATGTAGGGTCTCTCATATCTGTCTTTTGATTTCACAGGTAGTAAATTTTCTATAGCAGTATTTGCTAGTTCCAGTAATTCAGGTGGAGTATGCTCAAAATACTCTTCATCGAAACTCATCTTGATACTATTTATCTATTATTATTATTAATGAATATCCTTACTTTCGCGATTATACTTTAATAAAGTTAATGAAAGTTTCTTCGAGAAAAACAATTGCTTTGACTAATTATTATATGAGGATAAATAAATTGCGTGACTGAAAAAGTTTCAAGAATACTAAAATTTCAAAAGCAGGAGCTAGGCGAAAAACAATTGTAAGCACCACGGGCATAAAGGCCCTTGCAATTTATGCCTTCCCGCCCTTGATACTTAATATACTACTTATGTTTCCTAAAACGAATTTTGTTATATGCTGGTGTGACAGTGGTTATAATTTTATGATAGAAAGACACCATATGGAAGCTTCTGCGGTCAGCCATGCACAACCACCTCGCCCACTCCAGAGTGTGGGAAATACGTTCCCGTTTACAAATTGCAAAAATAAAAAGGAGGCATGAATTTTGCACTTTCTGAATTCGTTTAATATCTTTACTGCGTAGGAAACTATAATAAACCACGTCACAGTAACTAAAGTTGGATAAGATTAAAGAATAAGATAATACAAGTTTCAGTCTTTGGTTAAGAATATGTCTATTGTGATAAATTTGTTTAAACGTAGAGTACGATTTTTGGATTAACTGTGACAAGTGAAATGTAGCTCACAGTCGAAAATTATTCCTAAATTCCTATGAGTTGAAACTATAGGTAACATCTGGTTTTCTACTCTAATCACGCAATTAGAAGAAACTTTTTCACAATTTTCAAGACTACCAAAAATTATGAATGCAGATTTACAGGGATTAATAATTAAATTATGTCTATTAGAATTTATGAGTAGTTGATAAAGTTCGTAATTCATTATATTTATATTGTGAATTGCTTCCGATAGTAGAAAAGAACGATACAGCATACAGGTAAAAACGGCACGTACTTAAACATTTACACAGAAATGCTGTATATATTAAATAAAGTGTGGGGCCAAGGATGGAACCTTGAGGAATACCCGACCTGACAGCCCTCGGAAGAGAGATCGCATTATCCAAAACAAACAGTTTGCAGCCGATCACTAATATAAGATAAAAAAAAAGATAATGCGCTATCCCCAAGACCAATGTAGTGTAAAATTGACACTAATAGTCTATGATTAATAGTATAGAATGCCCTAGAGTAGTCTAACATTACTAGACAAGTCAACCTTCCCGAATCAACAGATCTGATGATCTCGTCAGTAATCTCAGCAAAAGCAGTTGTACTACTAAACCCCACACGAAATTCTGATTGAGTGGTCGGGAGAGCTTCACAAGTAGATAAACGTGAAGAGAGTTAATTAAGTGAAAGTCTTTCAAAAATTTTAGAAAGAGTAGAAATAGTACTAATGGGTCTAAGATATCGCCACAATTTTTTAGTTGTATTGGAATTTTGCAACGTCTTTTGTTTTGGATTCCACATTTTTGTAAATTAGACCACAGTTTTTTAGAATTAGTATTATGAGACAAATACTTTTTTCTCTTTCCTAACTGCAGATGCAGTGTAGTTACGAAGCTGTTTATAGCATGCCCGGTCGACTTGCAATTTAGTACGTTTAAATTCATTATGAGCTTGATGTTATCATTCATCCAAGGACTAGGCGGTTTATTAAATGAATATGTGACAAAAGGTGCATGTTTATTAAAAAGATATAACATATTATTGTTTAGAAATTGTACTTTTCAGTGCATCTTCCAGTGTTGTTGTAAACAATTTAGGGGACATGCTATCTCCTTGACGTACACCTCTTTCAATATTCACTTTCTTTATGCTTTTGTGCATTCTAACTTCCTAGCTAACATGATTATAGATGTGCTTAATAATGTTAACATATCTGCTGTCAATTCTGGCGTTTTCAGTGCCTGAATTATAGCCCACCTTTCAACAGTGTCAATTGCCTTTCTATAGTCTAGAAATACAATACATAAGAGAACTTAATTGCTTTTTCTATCAATATTTTTGCACTGTCTATAGATGTTATATCGTACTGAATCCTCTCCTAAAACCTATCTGTTTTTATCCTGGTAAAAATCTAACTTGTTTGTTAGACGGCTTGTTACTATTCTTTGTCTATCTGGGAGAGGAGACTGATTGGTCTGTACTTTTCTAAATCTTCTGTCGGAAGGCACGTCTTCCTCATGTCAGCATTTGTTAAATTGGCTTAGCAGTTTCAACATAAAATCTTCTCACGCTTCTTTAATTAATTCCAACTACTCCGGCAGCTTATCCGATCTTCGTGCCCTTTAATGCAAATTTTAGCTTTTCCATTCTAATAAATGGTATTTTCTCTAAATTTACGTTAGTAATGGTTCTCTGGATATCCATTTTTGTTAGGTGGCACATTGCCTTTTGTTTTGTATAATTCTCCGAAAAAGTGACCTTTATGATATTTTCTCGCTCAGAAACTATTTGATTTTTATTATTCTTTAGTGCTATTATTTTTGTTTTGGTTTAGTAGTTCTGTTGAATGTTTTTATTTCCTTTGTGTTCTGCTAGCACTGTCTGACCAAGTTTGATATTGTACTGTCAGATGTTCGTTTTTGCCATTTTTCTTGCTGTCTTCTTGGCTTCTGCATATTCTACAGTATTTCTTCTTCCTTGTAAGATTAGTGTCCTTCTTTTTCTAACATTTTGTTGGTTTCCAAACTTAATTTATTTTCTTTTTTAGGTTTAGAATTGCTGTTTAGGTTTAGCAGATTCCTGTAAAGTTTCAACAATTTTCTTGTCTTCTACGTTTATTGACAAAGTTTCTGATGACTGTTTTTAATTTGTCTGATATAGTTTTTTGGTACTCTTCTCCATGTTCTCTTAGTTTTTCACAGTCTAAAGATTTCTGCGGTGATTTCTCCATTTTGTGTTTCCTTACATACTATTTATGTATTTTGCTTTTGCTCTGACCAATCCGTTGTCGCTTCCTGTATTATATTTGTTCAGAACATTCACGTCTTCGATTATATTAGAATATTTTGAGGGCAAGTAGTCAATTTGGTTTTTTCATCGGGGCTTACTTACGTCCACTTTCTGTTGTCTTGATTTACTAATTGCTCAACTAGTCACGTCGTGATTTTTCGCACTTACATTTAAGTTGCGCAACTGCACAAATAGTTAATAGTTGATCTTGAATAGTTCTTGTGTACTTATAGCAGGTTCTTTGGGTTCTTTTCCAGTATCATTTTCTTTCTCCGCGACGGCAATAATTACGGTCTCTGTAATGTCTTCACTGTGTGCACCTACTTCAATATCTTCAATCTTAGAACTGTTGTCAGGGGCCATGATAAAACACTTTAAAATAAGTTGAAACGACAAGACTAGCATGTAACTGTATTAGGATTCACATCAAAAATAGATTGATATGGTTCCTTCTTGTTTTATGAAACCTTGTTTGGCCAGCGCACGCAGTCAGTTGAACAACTAGTCTCACCACTGGTTGCGTCTAGCTTCTAGGCTACATATACTGCAATGCCTCCCGCCACTGTTGAAATACAAACAATTGAACCTGCAATTTCGGGGTTGTAACACGGTCAGCAACTAGTGGAGCAACTTTTTTTTATTTGAACAACCGATCGGTCACGGCTAATAACTCAAATTTGACTCAATAACCCGCAACGGTGTTGTTAACCGGTTATCAAGTAGTTGGTCGACTAATAGCCGACAGATGATGACAGATAGAAGTTGAAGAGAGTTGTTGATTGAAGACGGTTGAGTATTCTTGGACGGTCATATATAAAGCATTGCTGACAAATATACTTCAAGTTAAATAAAATTGTTGCAACTATAAACTACAAAGCCAATTCAATAAATAGTAAAATTTTTCCGCGATGTCTTCATTATCGAGACATCATGAAAAATTTATACACATCTGTCGACGTCATGTAACATAATGTTACCAAGCGCATAAAGGTTAGTTTTTTAAACTTTGTACAGACTATCGTATTTACACGTAAAATAATGTAAGTAGATTTAATTATGTAGATATTTCTTTTAATATGTACTAATAAAACCAATCATTTTATGGTGATGTTGTTTATGATACAGTTTTCTACTATAATGTGCCTTTTATAGATAAGTCATTTTTGTTACTTAATGGACGGCTGTCAATGCCAAACGTGAATGGCAGAATAAATGTGTGGATTTTAATAGTAAAACTGTCAATTTATAAACCCAATCAAAGACGACTAGATATACGTAGGTATGACAAATCCTTCCTGCAGTTTATACTTGTTTGAGTAAAATGATACAGTTGACCATAAATCTTGTATGCAACTCGTCCACAACCTTGTTCTATGGTCTCGTAGTTATGGGCTTGTTACATAAATAGCTATTACTTATAAACGAAGTCAACCCCTAAAATCAATTTAAGTAAAGCCCAAGTCTCATATTTATAATTTTTTTTAAAAAAGTGAAAATTATATTTGAGTTAAAAGTTTAAAACTACAATATACTCTACTACATAATTTTGTTCCCAGTCTTAAAGATGCGACTATCCGAAATTTGTTACGTACCCAGACTTCTAACGAAGTGCAGAAAGTCAGCTACTTGATTTTATTTTACTTGCGGAAATATATTTTGTTTCAGGGTCATGATCAATAAAGTTCAATGTTAAACTGTATCCTTTACTGCTATTGAGTACCAACTGTCTTGAAAACATTTAACTTTTGGCGCCTGAGTACAAATACTAATCAACTCATCAAGGTTCTCGAAAAAGCAGCTAATTTGAACCTTGTTACAGATACATGGGTATATTGACATAACAAAGGTTCATAATGCTGGCAACTGAAGACAGATAAGCTGGGATCCCTAAATATTGTGATGGGTTCTATTTTACATTGAGAATTATTTCTAAAGTGCCTTTAAAGTTTTTGTCCAATTTATTTAAAATTTTACAATGCTTCCATGCTGGAGTTGTCTATAGAAATTGTGATAAATTTTGTTCTCGAGGGATCCACCGACAAATTAATTACACGTTTGTTTGCTTTAGTATTACATTATTAGAATAAAACTTAACTCGGCTGTTTGGTAGGGATGTAATTTGATACTAAATTTACGTTCAAACTACAAGCAAATCTGTCATCGAGGCGTGGATTACGTAGTCGGCCATTGAAGTTTTATATTTTCTTGGGGAACGATATTTCTGCCGGATGCTAGTCTATTTATCTGTGATACGATCTACATTATTAACATGTCCTATTTGTTAACCACATTGTTATTATCTACGATTGGATCTATTTTGTGTGTGTATGTATAGGTGTAGGAAGTTTTGTAAATTATACGTTTCTTTTGTTAACAGTTTGTTTTTTGTATCTTAAACCGCTACTGCTTGATATTAATTATTACAACTCATAGGGTGACACCCTGGTTTGTTTCGGAAGAACTTTTTGTAACTACCACGTTTGTAATAATTGTCCACGACTCACTCTCCTACATAGATTACGGGTAAGTGCGCCGAAACGATTATAAATATTTCTGTAATTTTCTCTGGGCAACAAATTGTAACAAATGGAAATGTAATGGCCTGCTCGATCATGCGATTTAACACAATCACCATATAGCATCGTATTGGCGTCTGTAACCACTAATACTAGTAGTTTTGATATGTGTTTACTTTTTTGTGTCTAAATTGGAGTACCCAGTAAATCTAGTAAACAACATTTAACGATTAAACAGATGTGTACTCATGGTTAATTAACTGAGTATGTAAATCATGAAACTTCTGCGTTTCAGTCGTTTTTCGAAGAGGTAAATAACGTGACAAAAAAATTGCTACATAGATTTCTCAGTAGCAAACTAGAAAAAATTGAAAATCCACAAAGTATTTCATAAATCGTGGTAGCCAAAATATTTATTACATTTATTACAGGAGTATATGCTTTGTACATATTCCAAATATCTTTAGAATAAAGCTTTAACACAAATAAAAAAAATAAATATTTCTAACACAAAGCAATTCTTTCAGACACTAAAGGACAATTTTTGTCCGAGAAAAAGAACAATAGTTACTTTCAATTAATCGCTTATTACTCAATGTCTACCCGCATAACATCTTGAAATATGAGTTTTATTTTTGTCGACGAGCGTACAACACCATTGCCTTTATATATATATATATATATATATATATATATATATATATATATATATATATATATATATATATATCAAAGTAATTTTTGAAATTTATATTACTTAGGTTTCCAAAGTATAGTACCCTTTAAATCAAAATTATACAGTATGCAATTAAGTACGTATTTAGGACACGAGCATGAGAATTACAACATGAGTCGTAGAAAAATAATATAGTAAAATAGCAAATAAATGCACCAATTTTAAAAATTGCATTGGTTTTAAAATCTTTGAGATTTTATTAACTTTACGTTTGCAATAATAATTTATTGTTAATATTTAATATTGCTATAGTGTGAGTTCAATTGGTTCCTGTAAGTTACTAAGTACACATAGTAAATTCCTAACAAATGAGCTCAAAAGTAAGAATTCTATAATAAACTAGTTACTCAACTTTTATCTTCACTATTTATTTTACTAATAACTTACTGTCCAGTTCATTTTTCAAATTTTATAACGCAATTGAATGAAATGTTGGAAGTTTAAATGTTATTAGTATGAATTAAGCAATATCTACATTGGTTTTCTTCTGGCTCATTAATTTTACCGATTTCAAACGATAAATGTTTACAAATGGGTCCAAGAACAAAAGATGAAAATTCCTCATCATCCAACTCTGAAAGGTCGATTAAAATAATGGCGCGTTATTAATATTTGAATACTTATCAACGACGTAGTGACATTTTGTTTTGGAATTTACTTATTCAAAGGAACAAACAATGAACCAATCTTTGCACAATGACACTTTTCACTCTGTAGGTAGAAATATATGATTGCCAACTATATATTATTCCACTAGCGAAGAATTTAATATGGGTGCAAAGTTGTAAAACTGTCAACGTTCATTATCGCACGTTACAGTAGGGTGACATTATAATTTAAGTTTAATTTAATTATGCCTTCAATGAATGGTAACGAAAATTATGTGTATACTCCCTATTTATTGAACGTAAATTAAACCGTTGCCATTTTAATTCTTGCTGCATAATAATTAAACGATCCGATACATTATTTTTGAGTTGATTTATCTACGAAACTTTAAAGTTTCATTTGCTCGATTAAAATAGATTTATTAAAGCTAATAATTTATTGTAATCTGCAAACTGTATCGGACATCTGATATCGGTACATTTGGTGATTTGTAGTATTGAAATAATAATTACATGTTGGAGTAATAGGCAACTTGGACTCGTGGCATTAATATGATGTCCTTATAACAATTAAAGCTCTAAGATTAGAACTTTGATATGCATATTTATTTTTTCACTATATTTAATTTGCAATTGTTCTTATTTGGATTATATGGCACACACAAATGGTATATTTATAGATGTATTGATTATTTTAATCGTACTAAAACTACACTTAAGGACACTACAATTATATTGCATGATTGTTTGCTCAATAAAGTTGAACTTTACTGATATTTAAATTTACACATGTATTTTTTATAAAATTAATACATTTTATTAGATAAAAACATCAAATCAAATATATGTTAAGAAAGTCATAGAAACATTATAAAATAAAACAACTAAAAAAGTTAACTACAACTAAAGATAAAATATAAGTTAAAGGCAATATGTATTGTAAAGTAGCAAATGTATCCCAAGCACTTACCAAAGCAAAATTTGAATAGTTTGCCACAAAACCCGAAGCGAACTTGACCTACCAAAAAGTGGGAAGGAAAAACTTACTTAAGACACCTAAGCTGAATCCATGATAAATGCAGTAATAAAAGTATTGACGTAAGCAATGAAACAAAACACAATCACAGAGCAAAAGTAAATTTAATTCGGGATTAGTCATTTGAAATAAAAAAAGTCAATTTTGGCAAACTGATTATTTTAAGCCAAAAGGCTGTACTGAAACAAGTACAAGGAAGAAGAGATACCTCAAGTTCCGCCCTACAATTAAACAAACTTAACATTAACAATACATGTATCAAAATAATAAACGTTCATTATAAGTAATTATTCATCAGAATCAAATATAATAGATATATACTGGCGGGAAACCGTTCATCAGTCCATATTTAAACACCAACAAGTACCAATATTAGAATGTATATTTAAAAAAGATTTCAAATTCAGAATATATATTAATTCAGTTCATTTATACAGTTAATACTAAAGAATGTTAATTAACAGTGTATAACACCGTGGGTATCAAGTGAATTTCACCATTTGCTAGGTTCCCACTTACCTCATCAGTTAATTTTTCATGATCGCGTCAAGATTTACAGTCAATTTAATAAACATTCGGCTTTGGCAAATATCACATATACACAATAACATTAAGATATTTAAATAGATATAAATAAATGTGACAGATTGGATCCCTTAACCATGTCTGTCACTGTAAGGTAGATATTAATTGTACAACAAAGCTGTTCACTTACTAGTATTGTTTCATTTTGATATTAATAAATAAAGTACTTTAAAATGTATCCAAAATTAAAATATAAAAAGCAAGCATCTTCGTTGTTGCGTAACAAACAAACAACAATAATAAAAACGAGTTATGTAACGGCTTTCGCCAAACAAAGAACCATGTGATCAAAATGTTTAAAACTAAATAAATAAATAAAATACACATATAATACGTTAGATTGAAATTCAATAACACAAATATTATACAATACAAAAAAATTGTATACTTATATAGTTGCACAAGAAATCGATGTTTATGATAGACTAAAATTATTTTCAAAACTGTACCCTTGAGAGTGGTACCCGTGACATACGAATTTTACCTATAAACAAAATAAAATAGGATAGATTTTGCTATTGTATAAGTAGAGTCGGTACATGAACCTGATCTTAACAGCGCCATTATAAACGCATGGGACTGTAGGAGTTTATTTTCTGTTAAATCGTTGACGTCCTTATAATAAAACATCTTCGCTGGCCGTCATTTTAGATGTAATATATATGTTTTTCGTATTATTTTCATCATAGAGTTGTTATGGAATTTATTAGTTTATTTGACTTATTCATTCATTAGACCACCAATTGAAATATTTTTTGGACAAAAATTTAAACTGAGGAGTAAATCCGCATAACTTTTCTATCAAACTCGTTTGAAAGTAAAAATTGCTGTAGGTTTCGTAACCAAAAAACAAGCATAGAACTATCACGCCCCTCCAAGAGTATAAGCCGTTTTGGTTACTGTTACGTCGGGAGCTTTTTACTTATTCTTTCGGTTTGCCTCAGGTTGCTCAGACGAAGAATGTTTCTTGCAGGTCTTTCTTGCTTCGAAAATTTAAAGAATAAAAATTAATGCTTTCTATTTAACAAAAAGTTACAACGTACTAATATCAATCTATAGACAAAAAAATGAAAATTAACAAACGAACGGTACAACAATAAAAACAATTATAATAACATTATACAACAAACAGCAACACTTTAGACTAAGGGCTCGTCTTAGATTTTTGGATCTGAGACGGCATGGGTTCCTGGATACCGGATCTTCAGCAGCGGTTTATTTTTTATTTATACTTAAAGACTATACAATAAGCAGTTTCCTGCTGGTTTTTCAATCCCCAATATTTTACAAAACCTCCCAACTCTATTAAAGTAAAATACTATTTTCCGACGCCATGGTAAATGATGCAAAAAGTCGGTTTGTTATAAACTATGCGCTTCAGACGGTGTGTTATTACTATCAGTTTGAACACGATGGTACGTCAGCGCCTGATCACTTTCTCAAAACAACCTACGTGAAATTTAAAGAATGTGGAAGCAAGGTCTAAACCCTAACGTACAACTAAAAGACCAGGGATGCGCTAATATATACTTTTTACGTCCCTGCAATTGTGAAATTACACTTTCACAAGGGTGTTCTATTACAAAAGTATTTTTTTACACAACGGGCAAATCTAGGTTGAAAAGCTATACTATTTAATTAATTGTATTTCAAGATTTTAATTAAATTTTTATTTTCACGGTCAAGGAAAACTTAATAGTTCGATATTCAACCGTTGCAAACGTTTTCTAATTCACAAAAAACTAATTTTTGTCGAACGAAAACTGTTACAGGCTAAACCAAACTTATTTGTTTAACGGCGGCATTTCGATTACCTATCAATGTATTCGACAAACGGCGGTTGTACGCTTTGAATTAATAACGGCTATTTTTGTAATCTCCGGAAATTTAATTAATTTAGTCTAGTAACGGATACGCAGTAAATTGAATTAATCTTACACTTAGCAATTTCTAATTTAATTCATTGATTGCTTTTCTTTAATATTAAATAAACGCGCTTAACAAGTAACTTGTATCGCGGACCTTAGAAGAAGCTCCCTAGGCGGCACCATTCACCAAATGTGTATTTTACGGCAGTGCTCGCGTTTATATACCCTCGGAAACCAACAATTGAAAATCGTAACGTTGGAAACATACTGTGAATAGTAATTCTAATTTTTTAATTAAACATAAATTTTTGTTTACGTTAAAAATTGTGTTGAACGAGACTCAAACCCACAATCCCGTTTCTTTAAAAAAGGGGAGTAACACGCACGCTTGTTTCTGCTCTTGTCGAGGGGCAAGACTGTTTTAGTATTTACTTCAGCCCCAAAGAGATGCCAGTGTTATAGGCATATGCATATCACGTATGTACATGCGTTAATTACGGGGAGTGTGTTTGAAAGACGGATAAATTAAGCAACGGATAAGGAACAGAAGAAATACTAGCTCAGTATTCACCTACACTGCCCTAAAAACCCCTGAAAAACTTACGACAACTCTTACAAAGATTGGACCTGAGTTATTGATGTATTGATTATATGGCAGTTTCATTGTTAATTTCAGATCTTCACCGTGTAGTGTTTCATTTAAAGCGGTATATCTCTTAAATGATTGGTCCTACACCATTTTATGAAGAGTACCTTATTTATGTAATTTTAAATAATAAATCATATTTTGGTGTCATATTGTCAAAAAGTCAAAACATAAAAAAACATGATAATTTACCTCCACCACTGGTTTCGCAAGCTTATTGTTGAAATTAATTTTGACCGATTTTGTAAAATAGTAGCCCTTACTAATAGTAAATTGTACGCAAAAATCGCACCGTTTTATCTCGAAGGGTTCCTGAGATATTAAATAAAAACCATTTCTTGGGGGCAACATTCAAAGGACCGTAGCTCCTTTAGAAGGCTTTTGCGGACCCATGTTTATTGGAACTTTTTTTCATATTTTCGAAAGTAGAATCAGCCCTTACAGTTTGTCCCTCTATTTCGTGAAAACTTTGTATAGTTGTCATGTACTCCATTCATCAATCTGAAAATAATTTGTAGAAATCTGCAGTTAGTTGGAAATTTGCGAATTTATAGTTTTTACTTAAAAAATACCACAGTCAAATAAAAACCCAATATTTAAAAATATATATACTTATTTATCTATTACAACAGCAACAGATTATAACACTATTTTTTTGTAAAATTCTGTACGTTTGTTTACGGAGGTGTCAAATTTTAAAACAATTTCAAAATGTTTAAAATACGATAAACTTACCTACAATGTTAGAGTTTTATATATTTATATATATATCCCTCCAGTAGGGCATATAGTCGACAGCGCGCGTTTGTACAATAGTGAACTTACACTTGAGGTCTCTCACTCCCGATGAGTTCCAAAAGGACGAAACAGCTGTCGGGTGATTCTCAGTGTTTGTTTGCTATTATACAACCTCTTGCGTACATTACTGCAGGCGATTCGAAATTTTATACTTGCCAACTCTTATGTTGGCTATAATTGTGAAGAATCGACTATGTAACTACTTTACATACCTGTCGGCAAAGTTGCTAACATTTACGTACGTGAACGCTTTCACGAGTCGACACTAGATGTCGAAAAACTTATCGTTTAAATATATATATATATATATATATATATATATATATATATATATATATATATATATATATATATATATATATATATATATATATGTGTATATATATATATATATATATATATATATTTATATATTTATACCAATTATTATCCAAATTAAATTCTGTTTTGAGCAAGATTTTACATTATCTTTTTATGCGAAGATGGAGATTTAAAAATATTATGAATGACATAATCTAAGTCTAAATTACTTTTTTAAAATTTAATACATGCGATATTTTCAAATTTCATTAAAATTAAGTTTATCGGTGTTCGACGTAGCGCGGAATAAATTTATTTTTGCTTAAACAAGCATGTTGTTATAAGGAAGAACAAAATAATCCTAGAAATGATTGCAATTTCCATAATTTAATAAGTTATTTTATTAAAAGAGCACAAAATTTTTCTTTTTGCTTTTATTTCCATACAAATATTCTCATTAGTACATCAAGCGTCCCCACTTCAGTTAGATAAACTGAATATCAAGCTGTTACGTTATTCACCCCCTAGTTCTGTCATTTTACGGCTGCAACCGTAATATAATTAGAATATCGAAAAAGCATAGAGAAAAATGTTTTCGTCTCCGTTAATTTGTTTCTTAAATTGAATTTTTTTTAATTGATTTAAATTAGATTTGACGCGAAACCTAAATCAAGAAATGTCATTAAAATCTTATTTACTGAAAATGTTATTATGTTTTCAGGTACATTTTCCAATTCTTTCAATTATTTTACGACGACGTAGTTTATATTTTGAGTTTTGAAAATATTAAAGTTATGTAGGTTGGCATTTTAATTACGCTTGTAATACATTTTTCAATTTTGTAGAGAGGCTACATTTTTTCTCAAAATGCTTATTCATGTAATTTCATCGACGTTTGCAACTTATGCATTACCCTACTTTAATAATGGTAAAAGGTAAGGAATGCACCTTACCGTTGCCGAAAGCTCTCATTAATCATTGTTTTGACTGCGATTTTCATAATATTTTACAACGTTAGAAGAACGCTTTGAGACAATGTTAATTTCATTACATCAACTTGAGTGCTATAATACAATTAGTTAATTTATTTTATGAATTTGAGGTTACATGCATATGTGAAACTTAATTTGTAATCGTTAAGTGAGTTTTGCAATTATTAGAGTTTAAGTAAGAGCATAGTTTTTGTTTTGTTGTAGTTTTGTAGACGCTAGTTGCTTTTATTATTCCCATAAAGAAAGTCAAATAAAAATCAATTACCTATTAATGAAGTATTGACGTTCCCTGACGCATACTAGGTTATCCAGGCAATATTTTATAAAATTAGCTGCAACATCATTTGTGATCTTATTCTTCCTAAAGCAAAATTGTTTATCAAATATGATATTATTGTCTTCAAAATGTTTTACGATTTATTTATAAATAGCCAATTCAAATAGTTTTGAAAATACAGGTTGTGACGCGGCACTAGCAACCCCGTGTACACGCACGCCAAGCAGTGTAAACAACCCGAACTCAAGCGCACTATACAACAACGGTCGAAGTACGCCCACACCCCATGCGAGGGCGCGATCGGTACTTGTCACAAACAGACCTTCGGCAAAGACCACTTATAGGAGTCAGAAAGATTAACCCAAGTCATCCTACGATCAATACAGCAATACGTGGTTTAAGGAACGCATCTCCTTGGTATTATCCTTCAACAACGAACATTTTTATTTGACTAGGAAATTAGTGTGTGTCATGCATACAATAAAGTTTGTTATAAGTGTCTTTGATTAAAACTCTTTTATTTTGATTTATTCTTGTGATTACCACGACCACACCTAGATCGAAAAACCCGATCGTACGGTATTACGCTTTCTTAAAAACGTGTGTCGTGTAGTAGCTCCCAAAACTAAAGTCGAATTTGCCGCGCCTGTTGCGAATTTTCCATTGGTAGATTTTTAATTAACAAAAATATATAAGACGATAAGCGGACATTTTCTACTTTCTGCTACTTGGGTGTTTGGCGTGCCTTGTGAAATTAAAAATTTTATACACAAATTAGTAATATGTGCTTTAATAATTCCAAGTCAAATTGGAGTTTAAATTTAAATCCGGCCGCATTCATCCACGTGGGTTGACCTCATATTCTCATCGTGTCTTACACCTGGATAACTCCTGGGGATGCTGGAATGGCTAATTAAGCACGGTTCTCTATAACCTTAACGACTATCACGGTGAACTCTACAGACTGCAGAGGCGTTCATGCTGCATAATTGCTACTTTGAGGGGAACATATTTGCCATCCGTTCTTCGCTACATACTTTCCCTAAAGGAAATCCTGGGGCTACCTATCTTCTCTAGCTGTCGAACACTGTCGCTAGCAGGAACTTTCACTCTTTGATCTGCATACTACAGAATACAGCTAAGTTTTAATGTTTAAGTAACTTATTCAATCTTAATGCGTATGAAGCTCACGTACATGTGACATTAAACGGTTTGAATCTCTAGCATTTAAGTAAATTTTTATTCGGGGTAGACTCCACACACCGACATTTAGTTTTGTTTTTAACCAGCTTCATAAAAGCTTTGGCGCTGAACATATAGTGGTTGAAGCTAAAACCAAAAAGGCCTTTTGGGTTCGCGAATAGAGTACTACCTTTTTATTCCAAGTTTAAGTTTAGTTTTTAAGTCACCGTCTGTAAGTGGCGTGTGTACGTCGAGCCTTCTTAGTAACCAATCCTCAATTGGAACGTTTATTTTGGGGTGTAACTAAAAAGCTTAACTGAAATTCGACACATTAATTGCGAGCTTTAATTATTGTTGTTACTAACGCCCGTAATCATATGCGACATTCTCTCTCTATTTCTGTCACATTCTCCTAGTAATTTAAGTTTTATTTGCTATATTGAATTGTCTATGTGTCTCTTTGGTTTGTGTTCGTTTTAGCGTATTAGACCTTTAGTAAAACCCGTTGAACTCCTGTTGATCGGTTTTATTTCTTTTTATTACCCAGCAGGTGGCGCCTTGCTAGGCAGCAGTCTATTTCTTTACAGTTCCCCAAGGACTCCCCCAACTCACCGTCTAAGCCAGACGCTGCTGTGCTAACTACTACAAATACTGGATCCTCCACGAATTTTGCGCTACATCGAGCCAAATTGTCTTATTTTCTCTCTAGGTTGTACCGCTAAAACCGTCGCTTTTGCTTTCATTTATTTGTGAACGACAACCGTTACAACAAATCAACAAAACCAGCACCACGGATTACCAAAATCAGCACCACGAATCACCGACCTGTTACCCGAGCATACCAGCGGAAGACAGCCATGTAGAATCCTGAGCTAGCGCCACAACCCATCTAACTAACGATGGAGCAGCTGAACCAGTTAATGGCCAACTTCGGCTACCAAGCAACGCAAACCAAGGGCACAGCAAGATATCATGGCGAAGATGAAGTGCAAAAATTCATCAATGCAATCCAAGTGTACAAGAATTGCGAGCGCATTAGCAAACAGAACGCCGTCAAAAGTCTGCTGATGCTTTTAGTAAAAGGAAGCAGCAACATAGTGGCAGGAAGTCAAAAACACAATCACGACGTGGCCAGAAGCAGTGGAGCAGCTCCGCAAAGTTTTTGGGTCCACGAAGGCTCCTCAACAAATATAAAAAGAGATTTTTGTAAACAGAGCAAACTGAAACGACGACAACGAAACGCTTCATCTGCCAAAAGAGACCGCTCTTTGCCAAATACCCGACGACTGCAAGATGCCGCTAGCCCTTCAACTCGACACAGTGTACGGGCTCTTATACAGAACAGTCAGCACGAAAATTAAAAAGGGCGCAGTTTAACACCTTCAAAGGCCTCATAACCGAACTCCGTAAGCTCGATGAGAAACCGATAGCACCAGCGCCTAAGCTACCCAGAGGAGAAGCCCCACCCACGAAGAAATGTAACTTCTGTAAGAACCTAGGCCATACTGTCAACGAGTGCAGAAAAAGAAAATGGTAACCCAACGCGACATACGCTGCAGCCTCGCCATCCATCTCTGGTTTTGCAGATCGCGCCTAGCTTCGACTGCCAGACCCAAGCGTAATTAGAAGTTAGTGCCAGAAGTGCAACGAATGCTAAGCCGCGCTAGCACAGCTGACTTTCTACCTGTGGCTGAGAAGAAGAACTTCTACACACAGCCAGCCTAAAACACGCATGCCCCATTATTCACGTAAAGATGGGCACAGACCGAAGCTGCGTTTACACCGACACGGGAGCCCGGCAATGCATCGCGAGGCACACCCTCTACGCAATGAAACGCCAAGGAACGCAATTCCGCAAATACCGGATAAACGTCGTATTAGCAGACAAACAAGATAGGCCGACAAAACATTCTCACGATAATTCAGGCACGACTTTTACCTACGGGACATCTTACGGCACCGTGTCGGCCAATGACTCTAGGGCTAGAACGGTTCACATGAATGTCAATGGCAATACCATACCTTTTCCAGCTGCGTCGAAGACATTACCCGGACCGTGCCAGGTCCCAACATATTCCCCACTCGCCGAGTAAGAAAAATCGCCGGGTTGAAATTCTGATGGCCGACGTGTAAGACCTACAAGTACGCCTATACTACATCCGTGGGCGCAAGCGGTACTTGTTACAAACAGACCTTTGGTAAAGACCACTTGTATGAGTAAGAAAGATCAACTGAAGTCATCCTAGGATTAATATAGCAATACGTAGCTAAAGGAACGTATCTCCCGGGAATCATCCTACACATAACAAACCGTTTCATTTGTGATTAGGTAGTTAGTGTGTTTGATGCATACAATAATGTTTGTTATAAGTTTCTTTGAAAAAAGCTTTTGTTTTGCTTTATTCTTGTGATTACCACAACAATGACCGGGCACACCCCCCTCAACAAAGTAGAATTGAGATTGAGTGATAATTTTGACGTAACCTGATGTCAGCTTTTTTGTACACTGGTAGGTAGTACTATAGCAGTTTTTAATTTTGATGGAAATTCACCAAATTGTAATTACAAATTGATGCGTTTAGTTAAAAGTTTTAGAAATAAACTAATGTTTCCTTTTACTACTTTTGTGCCGATACCATATATGTCTTTAGTTGAACTATTCTTTAGTGATTTTAATATTTATCTTGTCAGTAATAGCTAGTAAGCCAAAAGTCAAGAGCATCATCAAAACCAAAGTTGGGAACTAGTATGGACGCCGTATCGCACAAGATCTAGAGATTACCATCATCCCATAAGAACTACTAGACTTTACAGGCTAAAATTATGTCTGATGAACACTAGTTGATGACGGTAGTGTTGGTGAGTCGCCTCTTAGAACAATTGGTATTTTTGATATAAAAAAATTCTTATACTGTTTCTACACGGATAAAAAGATAGCATTACAACTAATACATGAAAGAAAACGGTAAGAGAAAAATAACGTAAAGAAAGTCAAGTAAACTGAATCAAAAAGTTTGTTTTTGTGGTTTCTCACAAGCTACATCATTTAATTTTATAAGAAAAAACTACACAAAATACTGTGAAGGTAGTATAAAACATAAACATAATTTTACAATGTACAAAATTGCAAAAAATATTAGAAAATAATTTATTACTTTTCATGTTTTTTATCTGTTTACTTAAAATATTCTACACCAAACATTTTTCTATTATTACTCTGTTACTCAAAACATTTTACAAATTTCCAATATATTTCTGACGATTGTTCACAACGTTAATGGCATCAAATAAAAATATTGCTTTAAAATATGAAAAAAAATATATATACAGCTAAACTCAGCAAACAAGATAGTTGGAGAGGGGGATACTGGCGCTATAGAGCTTGTAAGGTACATTCCGAAAAAAAGTATTTAAATGTGATTTATTTGATATACACAAATGTATTGTGTGCTGCATAATATGTGTAAATCTTTTAACAAGATCAAAACGGAACAAATTTATAAACAGAAAATTAAGAATTTGAAAGAAATACTGTATTAAACTTAATAACAATAACGCAACATTTTTAGTAACAATATTCAGTTCTACAGAAACATTTTAAATAATTTTAAAGATTTACAAATTTTCTTCTGCTTATTTTAAATGTATTAGATTTATATTTAATCTAATGAATGAATAAGTTATTTCCTTGGCAATAACACAAATTAATTTTTAAATTAAAAAAAAATAAATTGAACAGAAATATAATTTAAACAATTCCATTAATTAGTTTCATATTCTTCTTCCGAATTTGTGTCATCTTCCGACAAACCAGTATTCACTACAAATTCCAATTTTTCCACTACTTCGTCAAGTAATCCATCATTCTCCCACATTTCTTGAGCCAATTGATCCACATGCTTGCACTGTTTTTGCCAATCTGATGCTGTGACTTCTGCAAAAGCGTTTCTCACTAACACCTCGATATCCTTGGCACTTTGCTGTACGTTCTTCATTGCGACTTTATGTTTAACTAAGCTCCATATGAATTCGATTGGATTAAGGTCGCAATGATATGGAGGCAAGCGTAAAACAGTATGTCCATTTTTTTAAAATTTCATCCACATAGAATGTTTTAGTGTGGCTAATCTTATTCACCAGTTCTAACAATTCAGCTTTCCTCATGTCCCCAGTTGTTGAAACCTCATTATTTTCAAGCCAGTCTCTAATTTCCTGCTTTCTTGTGGCTTGGGTAGGGGTTTGTTAATTTGAACACTGTGGTATGGTGCGTTATCCATAACAACGATCCCTTTTGGAGGCAAATTCGGAATTAACTGTTTTTCAACCCATTGTATAAAATTGTGATGATTCATGTCATCGTGGTAATCTCCTGATTTGCTCTTAGATTTGAAAATTAACAATGCGTTGTTTACAAATCCATATTCACCACCTGCGTGTACAATAATGTATCGCTGACCAGAACGATCAGCTTTATATACACCTGGTTGGTCCTTTGACTGCCAGCATTTACTCACCCCATAAGATGGGTGAATAAAAGTTTCGTCTAAATAAGTAACCGGCTTTTTCTTCTCTCCGAGAGCAGCGTTTTCCCTCCATTTTCGTAAATAACGAGAACGCCAAGCTACGATATCGTTACGTTCCATAAGTAATTTTCTTCGATTTTCACATTTTTAAAGTGGAAGCCAATTCTTAATAGATGCCTTCGAATAGTTTCTTGTCCGCCAGTGTAATTAATCTTATCTTGCATCTTGCTCACTAAAATTTTTAACGTGGGCACTTGCTTGTCAACCGTGTAAACCTCTTGCACTGTTCTTTTTAAAATTCCCAAATCACACTCATCCATCATTATTTTGTTGGATCCTCCGCTTTTCTTTTTTTGATGGTGATTGCAGTAGTTCACTGTCAGTCGCAGCACCTTCTTTTCTGATCCTCAAAATAGTAGCCATCGATTTCCCAACAGCAGCCGCTGCAAGTTCAGTTGCCTTCTCTAAAGGGAATGCCCATTCACCAGCAGCTTTTTGTCTATCGAAGAATTGTATAACATTATTGATAATGTTTCGAGCCTCAGAATGTATAGTTTTCTTCGTAGTTCCAGCCATAATAAGATAACCTTAAAACATAAAAATAACATTAAAATTACATTTTATTAAAACACTTAAAATACATACCTTTACTGCGAAAATCAAATGAAGTAGTTTTCAAAAAAACTGATTTTGGTAAACAAGAGTAATACTGTGAGGAATTTGTAATAAATTAAGAAAAAGCACGCGAAAAAATGTCAGCTCTAAACTGTAAACAATTTGCTTTTACATGCGAATGTACCAACTTAAAATTCTCAAACGTGATTGGTTAAATCATTTATCGTGGCAAAAATTTCAAATTAATTATTTTAGTTGACATATTTTCCGACTATCATGTTTGCTGAGTGGAGCTGTAATTCACAAATTCTATTATTTTATTTTTATTTAGTTTATTTTTTATTTTTTATTTTATTATAAAAATCTCATTAATACTTTTTTTTTTTTTTTTAATTATAATTTTATTATTAAAATATTTTTTTAAAAAAAAAAAAATTTTTTTTAAAATTAAAAAATTTAAAAATTTATTATTTTAAAAAAATATAAATAATATTTTCGTATTTGTGTTTTTTATATTGTGTATCCCATATGTAAAACGAACCTAATAATACGCCTTCACTTCCTTCAAAAAAAAAAAAAAAAAAAAAAAAAAAAAAAAAAAAAAAAAAAAAAAAAAAAAAAAAAAAAAAAAAAAAAAAAATAAAAAAAAAAAAAAAAACTAAATATTAAAAATAAAAATTGTAAAAAAAAAAAAAAAAAAAAAAAAAAAAACTAACAAATAAATAATGTTTTCTCCGATTGACATTAAACGTCAGTTTAGTGACATTTATCGATCTTAAGTAACTTTTATTGCCTAGGCAGTAAAAATGATTTTTAATGCCAAGGCATTAAAAAAATAATTGAATGTAACAGTAATGTCTTATTTTTGGTAGATATTATTATGTATACAATTTAAGGTCTAATCGACAATATTAGTTAGGAAATACAATTTAATTATTACCTATAACACTGGTGTTCAACCTTTTGAACTACGCGAGCTACTTTTCATACCATGTTGTTTGGCGATCGACAAGTTGTAATAAAAATAAAAAATGTATTTTAACAATTTTATTGTAATATGACAATATGTGTTTGGAATTGTTTTTGAACTACATTGAAATAATGAATACAAACTTTTAGAGTTATTTCTGAAAAATTAATGTGAAATTTGGCATTGCCCTGACTTTGCAATACTTTCGTAGTCAGGTTCGTATGATGACGTAGCTAACCGCAGGCATTGCTCCAAATGATCATTTGTAATTTTATTTCTTAGTTTGTTTTTAATAGTATTCATGTTTGAAAAAGCAGATTCAGACAAATAAGTTGACCCAAAACAAGCCAAAATTTTTGAGCAATGTTTGTTAGAATCAGGAGTTTTTCATGTGTATATTTCCATACTATCTCTGGATTAATTGATTTCAGGTGAATATTATTTTGAATGTTGATTACTTCAATTTCAATTGCACATTGATTCATATCAAAAAGTTTAGATATTTTGTTTGAAACATCTGTTATGTTTAAATTTTGTTGAAAAGGATTATGAACAAAGAGGCAATTCCTTCAATGTTATTGAAATCTGCAAACCTCAGATTAATTTCATTTTCAACTATTTTAATTTCATTTATGAATTTTTAAGATCACACTTGCTCATTTCTGGGTTTTCGTTGAAAAACTTTAAAGTGCATGGGAAATGTCGTAACTCACAAGTGTTTAAATTTTCCTTCAATATATTTAAATATTGTTGGAAAGATCTTATTGAACTTATCATGTCTATTAAACTTTTATTTTTGCCTTGTAACTTTAAATTTAACTCATTTAGTTTTGCAAAAATCTACTAAGAAGGATAAATCTAATAACCAATTTTATCATTAAGTTAGGGATAATCATTTCCTTTTTGGTGAAGAAAACTTTTAACGTCATCAATTAACAAAAAGAAACCTTTCCAAAATGTACTTCTACTAAGCCAACGAACGTTGTTGTATAAAAGAAGTTCTTTTTCATCATCTGCTTCTAATTTAAATAATCGTCGTTGTAATGCTTTCCCACGAATAGAATTTACTATTTTAAATGTATTATTCATAACATCTGCTGTGTTTAATCGTTTGCTACACAATACTAGCTGATGAATAATACAATGATATGTTAAAAATTTGGATATGTATCATTATTTTTACAGTGTGCTATGAAGCCTACATTGGAACCTACCATCGCTGGAGCACCGTCAGTCGTAATAGATACTAATTTAAAAAGTGGCAGTTGACGTTGTTCTACAAAACTGTTAAATGCGGCAAAAATATCCTCTCCTCTTGTTCTTCCATGCAAAGGTATTATTGTCAAAAGTTCTTCTTTGCTTGAATAATCTTGAAATACCATCCGAATAAATACCATCAGCTGAGCAACATCAGTGAAATCGTTTGACTCATCTAGTTGCAATGAAAAGGCAACACATTTTTAATGTCGGCCTGTAATTGATTGTTAACGAAGGAACTTAAATCTTCAACTCTTCTCATAACTGTCGTCTTGGATAGTTGTAAATCTTTAATGCTAGACATACTCTCATTTTGTTTTTAAAATTTTCAAAGAGGGTTTCTGCTGCGGCAATGAAACAATCTTTTATCAGCTCTCCTTCACTGAATGGCTTTTTGCTTTTGCTAGTAAATGACATACTTTCAACGAAGCAACAGTAACTGTTATAGGTTTGTTTACTAAATTTGTAAACATGTTCTGTTGCACAGAAAGTCCATCTTTTAAATTCTTTCTTTAATTTTCGCAATTCGAATTTTTGGAAAAAGTTTCATCATATTTTCCGTTTAAAGATCGAAAATGTCGCTCAATGTTTCCTTTTTTTGGAATAGCAACAGACGAATTACAGATTAAACAAATACATTTGTCCTTAATCATGTTAAAAAAGAAATCTGTCTCCCATTCTTCATGAAAATGGTATGTTTTCGATTTTTGAGTACACTCATCCTTAAATTAAAACAAAATTTAAATAAGATTACTTACAAAAGAACATTGTTATTTTTACTTTCAATATCTTAAGAGCGAATGATAGCAGATTTAAATAGCGAAAATACTTTCAACAAATCATGTTTATCATTATTACTAATCAATAATCCGCATTACTTCACACTACACTTAACTCAATTCACTGCGTTCGGAGTAAGCTGCAGGTGGTGGCAATGTAGCATCAGCACTTGACCGTTGCCCCTACGCAGTTACCAGCGCAAACGACCAAATCAGTGAGTCAGACATTTCTCTGTGTACAAAAGTGCATGATAAACAGTTGCTTTTTAAAAAAATATTTCCTTTTATTTTGAGTTTTGTAGAATCATTAACGATCTACTAAAAATTGTCCCGCGATCGACCTGTCGATCGCGATCGACCGGTTGAACACCGGTGACCTATAACATACAATTAGAAAAAAATATTAGAAATTGTGAGTTGTATCCGTTATAAAAATGTTTTTATTTTAATTGGATTTTTTTAATCACACTGTACAAACAATCGGAAAAAAAATTATATGTTTCACACAGCATGAATCAGAATTACTACCTTAGCTAGTTTCAATGCCTCGGCTTTGCCTCGGGAATGAAATGCTAGCCGCGGCAATAAATCTGTGACATATCTGCCTAGTTAAACAAATAACTATTATTGTTTCAAGTCGCAATTATTGTAAATATTGTTGTTTATTGTGCAGTTTTTGCCCTAGAAGAGCCCCGAAATTAGTTCATGCGATTCTACGGTTGTTTCTGTTTCTAATTGCACGGATGCAATTAGCTTGCTGTGGACTATTTTTGAAGTAGAGGGTTGTGGTTGGGATATAATTTGTGCCACATCGATATTCCTTTTTAAAGCGTTTTTAATATATCTTTCAGCAACTGTAGCACTCTTCCACCCCTTGTGCTTTTTTAGCATCAACATGTCGCCACCTCGGTTTGCTAAAAGTGTAGACGAGGTTCGGCAAAAACAATGGCCTGTGTATTCCTGCCAGTTGTCCAAGCCAAAGAAATTAGCTATTTTGGCTAGTATAACTCCAATTATATTAATACTGACAGGTGAGTTAACACAGCGCCCATTTTGAAATTTTAAGAAAAATTTATTTTGAATTTTAGCTGTCGATCGAATTTCTAAGTACTTCTGTATTAGGGCTACCCACTTATTGTCTGTTATAACAAATTCTCGAAAGATGTTAGTTTTAGTTTGTAGAATTGTTATCAATATTATATATTTTTTACAGACAAAATCTTTGAGTTCAATTTTGTACAGTTCACTCTCTACGTAGAGCACCTGATATATTTACGATTAAAACAACCTGAAATAATGCAATTCTTTAAACTTTAGTGACTTAAGTAAGTAACTCATCGGTCAATAAGTCCCGGTCCTAGATAGGAAAACATTTTTTTCCAAAGTTCATTTTTATTTATCAAGATAATTTCCTTTTAGAGTCATACAATCATTCCAACGTTTCTGTAGCTTTTTGATACCACCGGTGTAGAACGATTTATCAAGACCTTCAAAATATGCTTCAGTTTTGGCAATTACTTCCTCATCTGAGGCAAATCTCTTTCCACGGAGCATCTTTTTGAGTTCTGCGAAGAGCCAGTAGTCGCTGGGAGCCAGATCTGGAGAATACAGTAGGTGCGGTAGCAATTCGAAATCCAATTCGATCATTTTGCGGCTGTTTTTATTGACTATGACACGCTATATTGTCTTGGTAAAGAGCACCTTTTTCTTCTTCAAATGAGGCCTTTTTTAGTCAATTTCGGCCTTCAAACGATCTAACAAACCGATATAATAGTCCTTGTTGATTGTTTTTCCATGTTCCAAGTAGTCAATGAATAAAATTCCATTTGCACCCCAAAATACAAAGGCTATTACCTTCCCAGCCGATGTTTAAGTCTTTAGACTGTTTGGACGGCTTTCTCCGTCTGCACGCCACTCAGCAGACTCCCGATTTGATTCGGAGTAAAGTGGTGAATCCATGTTTCATCTATTCTGATGTACCGAAGCAAAAACTCCTTGTTATTTAGCGTGAACATCTCTAAACAGCTCTTTGAATCATCTACTCGTTGTTGTTTTGCTGGTGTAAGCAAACGCGGCACTCATTTGAAAAAACAGCTTTTTCATACCCAAATGTTCGTGTATGATGGTGTAAACACTACCTTTTGATAACTTCAGAGTGTCAGCTATCTCTTGCAACTTCACCCATGATGATTTTTAGGGTTTTTCAATGTTTTCCTGAATAACTGCCTCATTTGGCCGACCAGGGCTTTAGAACAGTGTCGTACACCACGTTTGAAATCGGTAAACCATCGTTTGATGGTCATTTTCGAATGGGCAGAGTCCGGATAACATTTTTCAAGCCAAGCTTAGACTTGAACGGTGTTTTTTTCCATCAAAAGCAATGATATATCAAAACAAGAAATTGCTTTGAATCCATCTTTTTTATGAATCACAAAAGTAGCGTCACTTAAACCACTGTAACTCAATATGTAATAAACCAAACGTCATGAAATTTTGACAGTAATCTTTTGAAGTTTGGTACTTTAGAAAAATCATATGGATATTTTCTTCGTGGCGCCATCTGGTAGTTAGGCCCGGGACCTATTGACCGATGTAATATACCTATTTTCATCATTAAAAAATCATTATCGGGGGCTTGAACAAGAAATAAATTAATATGCTCTTCGTCAAAAAGCTTTATTTTTGTAGGGCTCAAATTTATAGTTTGCTTTTTAAAGTAAAAATAAGTTTCCAATATTTTAATATGTCTACGTTCTTGTTGATGATGATGTATGATTGTAACATCGAATAATAGATTCATAAAGATTTCTTATTCTGTGATGCTAGCTCTGCGAAATAGGCCAAGATAACATTCTCAGAGTAACTTTGTACTTTTTGTTGATTGCACCATGTTTCAAAAAGTGTGAAGCATCTTTCATATCGTAATCTGGATTTGTTCGGGAGTAAGTTCAGCAAAACTTGGTTTGCTTTTTGTCGTAATTCTGGTGGAGTAGACATTAGGGAATCATCGCTATCTGCCATTTTAGCTTTTATACAATTAATAAACTATTATTGTGATATTATTTACGGTTTAGTTTAAACAAAAATTGATAGAAGCCAAGGGCCATCATAGCCTGTAGCGCTGATGTATATACAGGGTGTTGCTATATTCGACCGAACGCTCTACCCAAGAGGTCTCGTAATGGTGAATTTTGATATAGGAACATGAAACCTTAAACGGCTTAGTTACTGAGATACAGGGTGTTGAAAGTTTAAAATAAAATTAAAAATTTGCAATAAATCAAAAATGCATTCAAAATAGTTTGTATTACTTCTTGAACCATTTACGCTTAAATTTTTTTAAAATTGTATTAATACTATAGATTGAAGCAAACTGTTTAGCAAAACGCCGACGGGCAAGTTGCACTGCACATAAAAATTTTAATGTTCATGTTCAACCATTTTAACTCCTGAAGCTTGTGTGATATTCTTTCATATTTTCTTATTCCAAATATCAGCCTCAAACATGAGTTTTGCCCAACTACGCGTTGAATTTATTGAGATACCTCCTTCATAATATATTATACTTTAAAAGTACCATATATTCGGAACAGTACAAAATTTTAAATGAGATAACACCAAAGTATCACACAACATAGTTTTATACCCAATGAAAGTGAATTTCTATGAGGAAAAATTAACTTGAGATTGCGGTATTTTGCATTCCTTTTAAAATATGCCAAACAATTGTTAACGTGTTTTGTGTACTTAAATGAATTGTCTATAATTAAGCCTAAATTTTGCGCTTCCTTACATTCGGGAATTTTATTGTTATTAATGATAAAATTGGCAGATAGTCTCAACTTAGATACGTTATTAGGGTTACCAAAAATAATGACATTTGATTTTCAGCATTAAGTAGCAAGGAATGTTGTCTAGCTATAGTAGAAATGCTATTTAAATCTTCATTTATTAGTTTAATAGATTTTAGACGATCTTTCATATTAAAGGAATAGTACAATTGAGTATCATCTGCGAACATATGCATAGAACAAGTTTTAATGTGATTATAAAAATTTGATGTGTAAATGGTAAACAATATTGGTCCAAGAATAGATCCTTGGGGAACTCCATTATTAATTAATCTAAATTCAGAAGATTGCTGACCTAATTGGTACTTTTAGCTTCGATCACTAAGGTAACTTTTTAATAGTTCTATCGTAGATTTTCCAAACCCAACATAATGAAGAATGGCAAGTAATAAATCGTTGATAGTGTCGAATGCTTTACTAAAATCTAGTAAAACCAAGACACACATTTTATTTTTTCAGGGTTGTTATTAGATCATCTGTTACATGGGTAGAGCAGTTGTACAACTGTAACCTTTACGAAAACCTGATTGTGTTTCAGGTAATACCGAATTAAATCAAGATAGTTACGAATTTGATTAGAAATATTTTTTCAACAATTTTTGAAAATACAGGCAATCTACTAATTGGCCTCAAATCCTTTAATTGGTTAGCAATAGGAGTTTTTTTAATGGTGTAATGACTGCTCTCTTCCTATTGCTGGGAACTTACTTTCAAGTATGCAGCAATTTATTATGTGAGTTAAGTAAGGCAAAATTACAAGACAACAACATTTTATTATATGAGTACTTATACCATTGATACCACTACAATTGGATTTTACTTATTTATAACGTGCATTACTTCGTATGTGTCAATAGTTTTTAACAAAAGTCCCGGAGATTTATCATTTACTTTATTACAATTGTAATAGTTCAAAAGGATTATTTAGATGACTTGGCAAATTATTATTCTTAGATTTACTAATGCCTAGAGAATGAAGTTCTTTTCACAAAAATTTTGAGTCATTTTTATTCATTAATTGTTTGAAATATGTACGTTTCTCCTTATTAATTGCAGATGTAGTTCCATTTCTAAGTATTTTGTATTTTTACCCAATTAGTAGATAATTTGTTTTTCTTAAATTTTTTTGTAAGTTTTGTTTCTTAAACTAATCATTTTTTTAATTGTAGTAGTTATCCATGGCATTCTTTTATGTGTTATTTTAATGGTTTTTAATGATGCGTGTAAGTTCAGTGTTTATTGAAAGGTAAATATTTCCTCCTATAAATTATTACTAATTGGATTGTTCTTCGTTGAGGAGGGCACCAAAAACCATTAAGACGTTTTTTCAGGCAACGTTTCGTGCAGCCGAATGTGCACTTCTTCAGGCCTCTGTTTATTAAAAGAAAGAATACATTTAACGGTAAGTTATATACATAAACATCATATCCTTAATATATTAATCTAAATTATAGGTGATTGACTCGACTACTTACTTAAAACAAATAAATGGTCCGCCACTTGAATAAGTGTAAAAACACATAGATATTAAACAAACACAAAATAAATTAACAATTAAATGTAAATAAATATCTCTAATAAAACACACACTCTATACGTAGAAACGAACAAACATGAATGACTAGATAACAATATGATAATGGGAATTCCTTCTTCTATTTTATTTTAGTGATTAAATTTCTATAAATATTGCTTAAATTTTGTGTGTCCGTGTTATAATTAATGTTATTATTGTGTTTGATGATGTATATCATTTCAGCTATTAGACGTTTTTTATAATTACTTTCTACATTTAAAATCGTAGGATTATCAAAATTAAAATTATGACCCATCTCAATATGGTGTACGGCTAACGCAGAGTCTGGTTTTTTGTTTTTGCAATCGTACTTATGATTTTTAATCCTATTACGTGTTTTTTGTTTGGTTTGGCCAACATAGCATTTATTACAGTCAAGACAGTCTATTTTATACACTACATTGTGTTTGTCAAGAATGTTTGTCTTGTCTTTTAATTGTGTGTAGATAATGTTGTAAATAGTATTGTTATTGTATGTAGCTATGTGGACGTTAGTAGTTTTTAGTAATGGGATAAGGTGTTTAGTCAAGTTAGGTATATTAATAATTTTAGTATAGGTATATTGAGAATTAGGGGGATTAATTGGTGATGGTGTGTTAGTGTTATAATTATAGTATAAGATTCTGTTAATAATGTTAGTAGGATAATTGTTATTTTTCAGTATATTTTTAGAGAGGTTAGATTTTTAGTGAGATATTTAGGACTACTTAGTTTTGTTATTTTGTTTTTCATAGATTTAACTATGTTTATTTTTTGGTGCTGTTGGTGATTTGATAAATAATTGATAGTCCTATTGGATGCCATGGGTTTAAAATACCAGTCAGTTAATAATTTGTTGGTGTCTTGATCTTTAATCAACCTCACATCTAAAAAGGGTAATGAATTATCTTTTTCAATCTCGTACGTAAATTTTAAATGTAGATTGTATTTGTTAAAAATATTAAGAGTATTATGTATTTCATCTTCAGGGATGCAAGTGATTACATCATCAACATAACTTATCATAAAAATAGGTTCAAACAATAAATTGTAACGAACATATAAAAGCAAATCGTGCATTATTAAGTTTGCTAAAATAGGGAAGCAGGATTGCCCATTGCTGTTCCAAATTTTTGCAAGTATATTTTTTATTACATGTGAAGTAACTTGCATCAAACAAAAACTCTACAATGTGTGTGAAGAATGTTAAATCTAGTGTAGTAAATGCTTTTATATCATCCCAATACTTTTGTATTAAGTTTATTGTTAATTCTTTGGAGATGTTTGTAAATAAAGAGTTTACATCAAACGAAATTAATTTATAATTGGATGGTATTGTTGTATCTTGTATGGTATCTATTAATTCATATGAGTTTTTGATGTTATGAATGAAAATGTGTGAAATATTACTGAGTATGTCTGATATGAATTTTGATAAATGATACGTAGGTGCTCCAATGCATGAAACTATGGGTCTTAAGGGATGATCGTCTTTATGTATTTTTACTAAACCATATAATTTTGGTGGAACGCTTGTGTAAGTTGTAATTTTTTGTAAGTTGTGTTGTCTATATGTCCGTTGTTAAGTAATTTTTTAGTAATTTTGTTGTTATAGTTTTGAATTTTCGTAGTCGGATCATTGTTAGTCAAATTATAAACCACGTCGTCATTTAATAAAGAGTTTAATTTCGTAAAATAGTCTTCTTTAGGTATAATTACAGTGGCATTACCTTTGTCCGATTTTAAAACCATCAGTCCGTCATTATTTTTCAAAAAAAGTTTGGTAGATGTCACTAGTCTCTTAATAAAAAGGTCCTTACTTGGGTTACAGAATTTTCTTGTCCTATTAGTATAATTCGTAATTATGTTAACTATTTTACCTCTTAAACGTTCTTTGTCCGTGTTGTCATGTGTGGTCAGTATATTTTCTGTATCTTTAATCAAGTCAATCAATGGAATGTTATTGTCGTTGTAATTACACATAAATTTTGGACTTAATGCTAGACACTGCATTACATTATCTGGTAAGTCAATATCGGAAAGATTATAAATGCAACCATCCTTTTTAATATTAAAATTGGTGGTTTGTTTAATAGACAAGTTGTTAAATTTTTTAATCAGATTACGTTTGTTTTTTGTATAAATATTTTTGTATTTGTTGTTTAAAATTTTGTTGAGAATTTGACAATCTGTAGAATTAAGTGAGTTGTGTAATCTTTCCTTAAGATTGTTTACATCTTTTTTGAGGTTATTCTCTCGCCAGTACGTAATGTCGATTTCTAAATTAAGTATCGATTGTTGAAATTTGTTTATCATTGTAGCTAGTTTGTTACTAAAAAGGTGTGCAATCTGTTTCAATTAAATATGTGAATTTAAAATATTTTTGGATATGTGTTGGAATAACGAAGTTGTACTTGCACTTTTTTTAAAAGGTTTTTCTATTCTGCAGTTTAGCTAATTTTTGTGTGTGATTTTCTAGAGTTCTAACGTTGTTATATGTATCCTGAATGTAGTTTGACGATATCGTGCTACGCCAAGTCCTTTGAAGTTGTTCTGATGTTGACGGAGATGCCATTATATGAAGAATTAGATATGATGAAAGGTAAATATTTCCTCCTATAAATTATCAATAATTGGATTGTTCTTCGTTGAGGAGGGGCACCAAAAAGCATTAAGACGTTTTTTCAGGCAACGTTTCGTGCAGCCGAATGTGCACTTCTTCAGGCCTCTGATTATTAAAAAGAAAGAATACATTTAACGGTAAGTTATATAGATAATTTTTAATAAACAGAGGCCTGAAATGCACATTCGCTGACTGAACGTGTGAAAAACGTCTTAATATTTTTGGTGCCCCTTCTCAACGAAGAACAATCAATTCATGTTTGCATAATATTATCAACTAAAAAATTTACTTTAGAATCAATGTCATTTATATGAAATACAGTTTGCCAGGGAACAAGCTGCAAATCTTTATAAAACTTCTTAATACAGAATTGAATATAATCTCTAATTGTTTTATATAATATACAATTATGCGACGGCATATTTAATTCACAAAATATTGCTTCGTGGTCTGAAAACATGACATCTAAAATACTAGAATTGTTTACTATAGTTTTATCTGATACTATAATTACATCTAATAATGTTCGTGTATTCATAGTTATTCTTGTAGTAGATACAATGATTTGTGAAAAGTTTACGGAATCAATCATGGAATTGAAGTATTTGGTGTCAGTATTTTGGATTAATAGATCAATATTTACATCACCAAAACAACAAACCACGTCACATAAGGTAGACATATATACACATGATTTCTCTAATTCATCACAAAATAATTTGTAGTCTACGGTTTGTGGTCTATAAGTTACACCTACTCTAATCAAAAGTTGATCAATTTTAAAGGAGATCCATAATTGTTCAATAACATTGGTCATCTCAATAATAGTAAAATTGTAAAATTTACTTAAGTAAAGTGCAACTCCACCACCAATACGTCCCTGCATATCATTTCTTATAACTGAATAGCCAAGAATTTCTATTTTCTCATCAGTAATTATGTTGTTTAACCAGGTTTCACTTAAGCAAAAGCAATCAAAGTTTGAATTTATCACAAAATCTCTCACACCATTAAATTTTGGTAATAAAGACCTAACATTAGTGTGTGCTGCTTTAAATATTTTTGGAGGCATATGTATATGTATATATAGGTATTTACTGATATTGAAAGTAACTATAAATTTTTTTTAATTTTTTTTACATTAATGCAAACAGAGACATACAAACAAATTGATATGCTTATATAATACAATATAAGGTAATTCAAACTTTTGGTGAAAAAGATAAACTTAAATACAAATTAAGAAAATATGTATATATGACATAGAACTAAGCTCACTTACTTAATTGTAGCATCCTTATATCAAATAACACAAACAACAAAAAAAAGCATTTAACATTAAAGTTAACCCAAATCAGCAAAAGTCTTAATGCGTTTTATGATATTATTTACATTTACCAGAATTTTTCCATCACTAGTCGACAGAGACTTACCAAATTTTAAGTTTCTTCACAGTTGATGGCGTAATTTAGTCAAACTACTACACTAATTTTTTTGCGTTTCTATTGATAAATTTGACCAAAATAGGTTTACAGTTACTCTCCTTAGCATACAATCAATGGCTGCAGTCAATAGCTTCGGCTAGAAGATCAATGTTTAGTTTCTCTTTGCACAAATCAATAATTATCCGGTCGGTGTTTTCATTGTTAGTAGTGTATAGTATACCAAAAACACGTATGCTATTCCGCCTAGAATACATTTCGGAATCGTCCTTAAATTGCACGAGTTCTTGTTTTGTTACACGCAATTCACCTTCAAGTGATGTAACCTTTTCTTTGTAAGAATTCCGCAATCCCCAAGTGCAAGATACTTAGGAATACACTTGGACAACAAATTGAAGTGGAAACAACCTGTATATAAGAAACCGAAACAGACAGACTTGAGGATAAAAGAACTCCAATGTCTAATTGGACAAAAATCTAAGCACTCGCTTGAAAACAAACTGTTACTCTACAATACCGGAATTAAACAAATCTTTTTAAATCAGGTTAAAAAACGACTAATATATGGCGCCATTGAAATCAAATAAAACCGATTTTACTAATAATTCTACACTTTTCGATAATAGAAACTATGTAAAAATGTGCTTTTGTACGAGGATGTATTGATATCTAGTTAGCCCAGACCAGTTCCTTGCATAAACAAAATATTGCGTTACTATAGCAACGAACAATAACTTATTAGAAGTGTCAGTGTAAAGTTTGACGTCAAAAAGTAAACCAGAGTCATGCAATTAAATTTATTAATTAAATGAAAAAGATGTCCACCGAAATTGTGAAAATCGATTGTGTATCGAGCCATCATCAAGTACCTGTATTTTAAAGGGTTAAGAGGTAAGCAGATTTACGAAGATATGCTAAATACTATTGGTGATCAATGTCCTTCGTATGCGACCGTCAAAAATTGGAATGCAAGCTTCAAAAGAGGTAAATTTTCCATTGAAGATGATGACCGATCGGGAAGGCCAGTTTATGTGTCAGTCCCCGAAAATATCGATGCAGTTCATGACATGATTTTATCAGACCGTCGAATTGGGTTCAAACGGATATCTGAAGCACTGAATATTTCATACGAACGGTTCATCATATGGTTCACGTCAATTTGGACATGAGAAAATTGCTGCAAAATGGATCCCCAAATGTTTGAATGTTGACCAAAAGCGTGCAAGGGTTGAAGCATCGCGTTCGATCTGTGCTCGATTTGAAAATGATGTAGACTTCTTAAACCGAATTGTTACTATGGATGAGACTTGGGTACATTTCTACGATCCAGAAACAAAGCAACAATCGATGGAATGGCGACACTCTGGTTCTCCAAGACCTAAGAAGTTTCGTGTCCAAAAATCTGCTGGAAAAGTTCTTGCTTCAGTTTTTGGGATTGCCATGGAGTAATCATGATTGATTTTTGGATAAGGGTAGAACAATAACTGGAGATTACTATTCGACATTACTGACCACTCTACGAGAAAATATTAAAGATTAAAGACGCGGAAAGCTATCCAAAGGTGTTTTGCTTTTGCAGGACAAGAAGAAACATTTTTTTTGAAAGGTCTAGAGACGTTGCAGGTTCGCTGTAATAAATGTATCCAATTAAGAGGATAATATGTTGAGTAATAAAATATTTTGACATTGAAATTTTGTTTGGTTCTATAGTAGGCTAAGAATTTTTCAATATATCCTCGTATATACTGTTTGCTACTATAGTCAAAATTTTCTTCTTAATAGTTTCTATAACTTAATAAAATTTTGAGTTACCTTACCGCACTTGTGCAGGGAAAGTACTCTTGATGTGTAAAATTCAAAATACCGCTAACGTCCAGAATTCATGGTTACTATTTTAACAAACAAGGAGGTCAAAATAGCTATTTATTTAATCAGTGACGAAACGCATATGATATTAGATATCACATTCGTTACAAAAATCATGTTTTGTTACGTATTACATACAAGATTTTTTTTAATTTTGACAAAAACAGAGTAAACGTTAAATTGAACATACAGTATGCAGTACATAATGAAATTAAACATGGTAAACATGGTTTGAGAAATACCAACTGCTTTCCTCTTATAAATCTGGTTTGAATAAGGTTTTTTAGCAACTTGTGACATAAGAAATAAAAAAATAAGTTAAGTATACTTTTCATAACCATACGATTAAATAAATAAATAACTAGTTACGAAAAGTCGATGGTTTCAAAACCTACATTGATTATGAAAAATGTAACTTTACATGTCAAAATTAGAAAAAATACATTACGTATATTATCTTAATATATTTTGCTAATTTTTTTTTTATTATCTAATTAAAATACTTACTTGAACTATTATTCGAATGAATGAATGTGTTACAATTACATACGTAACATTAGGCATCGTAATAATTAGTAACCTAAGTCAACAAATCACAATAAAACAAATTTAGAGACAATACTACTCTAACATTAACATATGTAAACAAATTGAAGCGGAAGCAATGTGTGCACGAACATGGTCAAAAAAATTAATTTCACCGATATGGAATCTCAATTAATTACGATCTGATATTGAAAATTAGAGTAGGTTTATAATATATGAGGTTATTACCTTTTACTTGTTCAATTACATTATAACCTTCATCTTGCATCTCAATTAGATTTTATTAACTCATTTGAAATTGTAATCCTTTAATTACTTCACGGACAAATTTATTTATATTTATGATTTGCATTAAAATTAGATGCACTTTTGATTTAAAAAATATACAAATATGAATGTATGTAATTAAACTTTAAAAAGAAAATATTATTTAGAAATACTTTATGTGGTAAACAATGTAGTATAGGTATAGGTATAAAACGTTTTAATTTAATCAGTCACGATTTGCCAATTTCTAAAGGTTATTATACAACACATCTGTTTGAACATATTAATTAAGAAACTTTAAAATATCTACATTGAAGTTCGATGGTTTTATATTTAATATTATTAAAAATAAACTTTTAGAGTTTGATTTTAATAGTAATGATTACTTTTGTTGTGAATATTTTTTTGGAATCTAATATTTTTTTAAACCATTACTTTTAATTGAAAACATAAATAATAATATCTTTTAGTTAACCAATAATAATAATAATAATAATAATTTTTTATTTCTGCTAAATATGATAAATCATTTACAGACGTCAGCTTGTTAATATAAATTAAAGAACTATTTAAAAACTATGTTTACAATTCAAAAATTTATCTAAAGAATAAAAGGCATGCTTTAATAAATTCAATTTTAATTTAAGTTTTAAATTATTTAAACTAAGTTTTCTAGTTTCTATGGGAATAGAACTAAATATTTGTCTGGCTGTATATACAAAACTATTGCGTGTTTACGATAGTAATTTAAAACTAAATCGTCATTTTGACGGGTATAATGTTTATGTATATCCGACTTTATTAGAATTTGTTGTTCTATTTTTTTACAAAGATTATACAATTAAAAATAAATATAGAGGGTAAAGTTAAGATTTTAAATTTAATGAAAAGATTTCTACAATCGTCTCTATAACCAAGACCACCTAGTATTCGAACTGCTGTACGTTGTAGAGCAAAAGTCTTTTTGCAGATGCCAAATTTCCCCATACTAAATTACAATAATTAAAGTGAGCCTGTATTATAGCAAAATACACTGATTTTAAAACAGTCTCAAACACATTATCGGCTAAACGACGTAATATAAAAATATTGCGATTGATTTTTTTTGATATGTTATTGGTATGTTGTACAAAATTTAGTTTTGAGTCTATCGTAATTCCTAGAAAATTGACATCGCTAATTGCATTTGATTGAATATTTTTGAGTGAAAGTGAAAGTTTTAGTTGTTTTGTTTTTATTTAAGGTTAGTTTGTTGATATTGCACCACTCCTCTACAGACAATATTAACTGTTCGGAAACGTTAAAAGCCTTCAAAAACATTAGTGGTCCGAGAATTGAACCTTGTGGTATTCCCTTATCTACAATTAATTGTGATGATGTGGCATTTTTAACACGTACCACTTGAGTTCTATTAGATAGGTAAGATTTTATCATATCCAAACTGACCTGATCAAAGTTATATAACTTTTGTAATTTGGTAAGTAAGATTTGATGCGATACACAGTCAAAAGCACGACTTAAATCTAAAAATATAGCTAATGAGTGCTCGCTTCTTTCAGACTAATTCAAAGTACGCTCAACTCAAGCAGTGATTGCATCACAAGTATTTTTCTTTTGTCTAAACCCATACTGATTAACATGAAATATATTCTGACTTTCAAAATATGAATTTATTTTATTATACATTGTGATTTATACTACGAGGCGAAACATGAAAATATGTGTTCACAGTTTGATTCTAAGCAAAAAATGCGAAATAATTTTTTTTCAATCGACCTTTGTTTTGGAGATATTGAGATACCAACTTTTGAAAGATACGATTTTAAGTTTCACAAAAAACTAATATAGAGTGCTTTGAAACAAAGACTTATTTATTAGTTATTGACAGTTTCACATTTGGGTAGTGTTTGTAATTGTTAGTCTTAAAAATTTAGTCCAGAATGCAGTTCAGCAACTTGACTTGCAACAAGACTTTGCTACAGTTTATAACTAAGTGGTTTTACGTTGCCAGGCTTGCATCGCAGCTGGCGGTGGACTTTTCGAACATACTTTGTAAGTTAAGGTATTGGTTCTTCTTTGTGTTACAGTTTTCATATTGCCTACTATTATTTTTGTATGAAACTTGAGACCAGGTCTTTTAAAAGTTTGAACCTCGATATCTCGAAAACAAAGGCCGATTGGAAAAAAATTATTTCGCATTTTTTCCTTAGAATCAAACTGTGAACACATATTTTCATTTTTGCCTCGTGGTATAAATCACCCTTTATACATATAGCGGGGTTTTTTTTTTTTTTTTTTTTTTTTTTTTTTTTTTTTTTTTTTTTTTTTTTTTTTTTTTTTTTTTTTTTTTTTTTTTTTTTTTTTTTTTTTTTTTTTTTTTTTTTTTTTTTTTTTTTTTTTTTTTTTTTTTTTTTTTTTTTTTTTTTTTTTTTTTTTTTTTTTTTTTTTTTTTTTTTTTTTTTTTTTTTTTTTTTTTTTTTTTTTTTTTTTTTTTTTTTTTTTTTTTTTTTTTTTTTTTTTTTTTTTTTTTTTTTTTTTTTTTTTTTGTTTTTTTTTTTTTTTTTTTTTTTTTGGTTTTTTTTTTTTTTTTTTTTTTTTTTTTTTTTTTTTTTTTTTTTTTTTTTTTTTTTTTTTTTTTTTTTTTTTTTTTTTTTTTTTTTTTTTTTTTTTTTTTTTTTTTTTTTTTTTTTTTTTTTTTTTTTTTTTTTTTTTTTTTTTTTTTTTTTTTTTTTTTTTTTTTTTTTTTTTTTTTTTTTTTTTTTTTTTTTTTTTTTTTTTTTTTTTTTTTTTTTTTTTTTTTTTTTTTTTTTTTTTTTTTTTTTTTTTTTTTTTTTTTTTTTTTTTTTTTTTTTTTTTTTTTTTTTACGTTCAAAAATTTTTGACAGTATAGGAAGTATAGAAATTGGTCTATAGTTTTGGCAATTAAATTTCTTACCTTTTTATACAAAGGAAGTACTAATGCTTTTTTTAACTTATCGGAAATATTCTCTTTATAATTGATAAATTAATTAATTAGGTCAATGGTGCAACAAATAGACTAACATTTTTCTTTATTACTTTAGTGCATGTCCCAAATATATCCCTTGTTTGACTATTAGAAAGTGAACATATTATTTGTCTGACTTCCACTTCTGTAACTAGCTTGAAAGAAAATTTGCAATTTGAATTATTTTTTACAAGAAAATCTTGTGGAACTGTTTTTGATGAGTGTCTTATTGTTTGTAGTGTTTCCTACAAAATATTGATTAAATACGTTAACGTCAATATTAATTTTGTTATTGTTATCTTGCGCTTCTGATCTATGAGAATCAACTATTTGCCACATAGTTTTAATGTTGTTATTTGATGTTTTTATATATCTCTTGTTAGCTGAACATTTAGCTTTTATAATTGACTGTCTTAACTCTTGACTCTTAACTGATTTCTAGTTTTTAACAAAAAGGACATTCATTAGTACGATACAGAGTACTAATATTTGCTAGTTGATTCTAAATTTATTTAATTCAGAACTGAACCATTTAATGGTATTGTCGGTAACACGAGTTCTTAATATTATCTGCGGAAAAGCAATAAAAAGGCATCCATAAAATTTGAAAAATAACTGTTGAATTTATTCTCAAAATCAAGGTTTTCTAAATTTAGATAATCCCAATTACAATTATTAAGTATATAAAATAATGAACAACATCCCCTAGTTGTAATAGGTCTAACAATTTTGTTTATAAATTTAGTACTGGGAGTTTTAGTAAAATTTTCTGATACACTCAGTATTTGACCAAAATGATCCGAAAGATTAGTGTCATGTACTGCGCATTCGAAAGATTGAAAACAAAAATTTATAAAAATATTATCCGAATAATTTTTTATTCTAGTAGCTGAAAATACAGTTTGGCAAAAGTCTTGAGAAGTAAACAATTCAGAAATGCATATTACATCTAAATTCATGGATTGATTATAATATTAGAGTTTAATTATCTTAGATCGGAGACACTGTATGTTTATGTGAAACACATAAACTTTATTAATTGTATTTGCGGTTTTGTTATTTTTGGGCGTATCATTACTAAAAGGTTAATGACTACCCCCGCTGCCCAAATTTTCGCATCTTTTGATGAATCCAGCTCTCTCTCAACAACAGATACCTTAAAAAATTATTATTATTCAGGATGTTTTGCCGTCAGTTCATTACATTTACAGTTCTAATGTTTTTTGATTTTAAATAGTTGATTAACGTGACTTCCGTGCAGTCAACGGATGAACGGTAAACATGCAAATGAACATATCTTTCAGCTGCTTTTAAAGTTGTATCTTCGCAGAAACCAAATGTTCCTGGATTGTACACTGATGAAATTTAAAACTTGGACACCACAATTTCTGTAAACAAAAGTTTGCACATTGTGAAGAGGGCTTAAGGGTATCATTTACAATTCTAACAGCAGGTAGTCTCAGCAGGGGTTATCTTATAGAAGGAAAGTAGAATGAATCATTACACTAAGCACGTTTTAGAAAATAGGTAATTTACGTTGCTTACTTAATTTTTTCTTTAAAGAATATATTTGAAGGTATCGCTAATTAAACACCATAGCTCGATTAATTATCGAATCAAAATTTTGTTTAGGAAATGTTTACAAAATGACCAATGTAACAACCCTTAGAGCAATATGACTCAAAGGAAGTAAATTAAACAAGCAAGGATATTCTATTGTTATTGAAACTTATTCATAAAGTAAAAGCCATTTCCTTATAATGCTAATGGACAGGATTTTCTTTTAAGTATTAAGATTACAATAGAGGACTTATAAACTTTCGAAAATATCTAATTATAAATATTTACACTGCAATTGCGCTTTTCCTTAATAATTTCTTAGCAATAACATACACGTTCTTGGTTTTAAGTTGTCATAAATTTGATATGATATAAATTTGTGTTTCTAATATTACATCACAAACTAATCTTTATTCGCCAAAAATTGTTGCTTAAGTTGTAAAGCTTCGTACACACCTGAACAACAAACCGAGCAACAAACATAACAACGAACCGAAAGTCAAACAGAACGACAAACGATCTTTTATGATTTCCACAATCCGAACAACAAACGGAACGTTTGTGCTGTTCCCATAATTATTTTCAGTAGTTTTCAGTTCATATATATTTATTATTAAGAAGAAAATTGCGGAAAACAAGAAGATAGTGCCAACCAAATTTTTACGCACAAAGAAGAGTAAAAATTATAATTTACTTCGCTTTTTTTATTTTGGAAATTTTCCGCCCAAATGATGCTAATAGGGACATCATTTTTCTTGCATTCTTAAACACTGATTAATTTAAAACATTTTTCTTCTGTCAACTCCATAATATTACCTAAAACACAACAAACCCACAAAAGGGAGGACAAAAAATAAATAATTTAATTCTCCCGCATAAGTTTGTTTAGATTCGTCCAAACCTGCAAACGCATTCGCGCGCATTTTCTTTGATGTCGGAGAAAAAACCGACAAGTTGCGGGAACGCCGCAAACCGTTCGTGGAACAATCAGGACTTGCGAATCTGTTCTAAAATTCGTACGTAGCACCGTCCAAATTAATGTTCCGATTGCCGTTCGGTTCGTTGTTCTGTTTGTTCCTCGGTTTGTTGTTCAGGTGTGTACGAAGCTTTACAATAAGCATATTAATATGAACTATATCTTATGAAAGGAGAGTTATGTAACTATAATTAACGACTTAACGTTACGTTAGTAGATTCCATTTACTATTTACACATATTTTCTTGGAACATTCGATAATTAACTATCGGGATATGATGACCCTATACTTCGCAGGTTGTGCGCAACTGGATACAAGCAAATAACTTGGAGCTGTTACCCTGGCCAGCAAAAAGCCCAGATTTTAACATTATCGAAAATGTTTGGGCTCGAATACTTGCTGTTATCCGAAGACAACAAGGGCCAAATTTTATACCAGTAAACCGTAATGCACTAATTGCAGCCATTGATACCGCATGGGAAACGACTAATATTAATTATATAAATATAATTGAGGTTACACCCATTATTGATTTCTTATATTTATTTATATAGTAATACCTTTATTTCAAAAAAAAAAGTTTTCATTTAATTTTAAACTATAACTTGGTATCTTAATTATAATTATGTAATAAATTCTTGTCAAAAACTAAATATATACGTTGACAATAAGAATTGCCTTAGTTTTTATTTTCACTTTTTATATTAACTACAGAAAAAATGAAACGTCATAAAATATACATTTTGTAAGGACTAAATATTATGAATAGAGAGTTTAATGATTTTTTTAATAACTTACAATAATTAGTAGGTTAGATTTATTTAAAAATAAGTAATAATCAGTCAACCCAAATAACCATGTTTAGTTTTTGATTTAATTTAAAAGTTATTGCTTGTAGACGTTTTTAAATCAAAATTATTTCTAATTTTATTTTGTAAACATTTCCTAAACAAAATTTTGATTCGATAATTAATCGAGCTATGGTGTTTAATTAGCGATTTTCTAAAACGTGCTTAGTGTAATGATTCATTCTACAGTCCTTCTATAAGATAACCCCTGCTGAGACTACCTGCTGTTAGAATTGTAAATGATACCCTTAAGCCCGCTTCACAATGTGCAAACTTTTGTTTACAGAAATTGTGGTGTCCAAGTTTTAAATTTCATGAGTGTACTTACGATGTGGGAACTTTGATTTTTTCTAACGACAGGAATCCACTCGTTTTCTTCTTGATTAGTGTTTTCATGTTTCTGACGAACTTGATTTTCTTTATCAGTATCTACAGGGTGTTTCCTAAGTAATCTAAAATATTATATGGGGCGTTTCGTTACTCAATTTTAAGACGAAAAGTTCATATAAACATGTGTGATAAGTCTTGTCGTTAATGAGATACAGGGTGTTTTATTATTTTTATTATGTAGCTTAGTAAACGTATCTGAACATGGTAAACGATTATTAGGATAACGCTGGGCATACATACGTCTAGCCTCTAAGGCATTGCCATTCGCTAATCCATACAAAAAGTGCATATTAGCCATTTCGGCATTAGTAAACACAGGCATCGTTGTTAACTTAACACAAAAAGATCGTATTATTAACAATTTATTGTTTGTTGTTTGCGTTAGTTTTTAGGTTTGACACAGTTGTCAACGTTATTCCAAAGGCCACTTATAATAAACATGTTTTTCGAAAACCAGTAGCGTCACCAGGAAAAATTAATTTCAAATACAATCAGAGCTGATTTATTATAAACAATTTAACACCCTGTATCTCATTAACGACAAGACTTATCACACATGTTTATATGAACTTTTCGTCTTAAAATTGATTAACAAAACGCCCCATATAATATTTTAGATTACTCAGGAAACACCCTGTATATCGATTTTGATTCCTTGCTTTTTGCTGTACCATTCACAGAAATTGAAAATGTAGATCTCGTATTTATCTTATTGGGAATATCAAGGTTTAGATGCTGATGTTTTTTTCTAGATTATTTGAAAGTAAATCATTATTAATGTTAAACATTTCAATCATTTTTGATTTTTGTTTATTTGCAAGTTTCAAGAACTTTGATTTATCTGATAATGCTGGTTTGGGAACATTATCTATGTTTGCATGCGTTACAATTGCATTATTTTTATGCGACTTTTTTATTCTGGGTTACTTCACTATATGATGAATTACAATAATCATTTTCTTGAAGAGGTGCAGCTTCTGTATTATGACAAGTAGAAGACAGCAATCTATTTATTAATGTAATTTGAGCTTTTAAAGATTCAATTGTATTTTGTTGAATATTAATTATTAGGTCTTTGTGAGCTAATAATGATTTTAAGTAATTAATTTCAATTAAACTTACATCATCGTTCTTGACGATCTTTTTGGCATTAGTCTCAGCGCGAGGTTCATTGGAATCCGTTAATTCGGTTTCACTATTTGAACAGCATAGTACTTGATTATCATCAATACACTTAAGATTTTTTATGTGTTTTACACAACCAGGGTGAAAAACACAACCACAATTTAAACATTTAGGACCCGATTTGGGCGTACTTTTACAATATTTACACGGTTTGTCGAGAAGGAAATTTTCACTTTCCGCCATATTAATTGTTTTCCATATTCCATATTAAAACAATAAAACTTTTAAGTTCTAAGACAACTTTAATATTAATAACGAGAATATTTTAAGAGAATAGATGATTAGTAAGAAAATACTTTATATTTATAAATATTTTAAGGTAAACAAAATTTATTTGAAATTGTAAACATTTTGAATGCTTCGAATTTGGGTGATATTCGTATAACAAGTTCTTACGCAGGTAGAAAATTTAACAGCTTGATTAAGTTTCTAACATATGTAAGCGTTTGGGACATTTCCAAATTTGTGTCGTATTGAGTGCGTTTCCTTGTAATTACTTTTGTCTGTTGTTTAATTATTTAACGTACAATACAATAGAAATGTACTGAAATTTAATTAAATGCTTTCGTGCCATCAGCTGTTAACTTTTGTTGTATGTTTTAAGCTTATTAGTTTTTGTGTGGTATGTCTTAGTACTTATAAAATTGTTTAACGTGTATCTCAATCTGATATTAAATGTATTCTTTTTCGGAAGTACAAGAACAATAGAAAACTAAATTGTTGTTAAAGGTTGAAACCAATAACCTGTCTTCAGCAGCTTCAGATTAAAGAAACAGCCCAAGTTTTATTACTTAATTATTCTTTTAGACAACAGGTGCAGTTAAGAAGACCATTAGTTTAACTATAATTTTTAATAGTAATTTGTCCAGACTCTGTATTTTTTTTTGTTCTTAATATACAAATGCCTCACAAAGACCGAATTTTTCCGGTCGAAACGTCGGTAAACTAAAAGGCTGTGGTTATAGATTGATATTAATTAATTGAGAAATCACAATTTATCTATAATATACTGTATAATTAAAAATCATAACCATAACTAATAAATTGTAGTGGTCGGTGATTGCTGTGAATCGAACACCTACTTCATAATGACAGCATTTGATTTGGTCCAACACGAAATTATACCAGACAAATTATATTCATTCGGCATTAGAGGCGTTACATTAACTTGTTTCAAAAGCTTTTTGATCAATAGAGACCCACAAGTACGAGTGGGAAATCAGTTAAGCTCACCACTGCCTGTTGTATCAGGAGTCACACAAGGGTCCGTGATATCGGCAATTTTATTCACGCTTTTTATAAATGATTTACTTAACCAACCGTTTTGTGGCACTATTTAATTTGCAAAAAATTACAAACATTCTATATAAACACATACGTAGCGATTTGGTAGCTCATAGCAGGTGGTGCTCGATAAATCAGATGCAGATTAACGTAAACAAAACTAAATACATCAGTTTTGGACACATGTCGTTTCATTTCACTGACTTACTTATATACCATGGAGTAAATTGCTCGTCAAATGATTGTGATTGCCAAAGTGTACAACAATAAACGATAAACTGAACTGGACGAACATATTACTACATTACACAATAAACTAAGAAATTCAATTAGAATATTGTATTTTCTAAGAAATATATGTGAGCTGAGTCTATTAAAGAATACATATTGCGCTTTAATCCAATCACGACTACATTATGACATAAAATGTTGGAGTAACACGTTCAAAATATTAATAAAACGTTTAAGAGTGATGCAAAATTATTTTGTAGAATTATTCTAAAGAAAAGAATAAGAGAAAGTAGTTTTCCTCTATTCTACCATTTGAAAATTCTACCAATCAAACATCTTTATGTTTTTAAAATTTAACTTTCTATCTAAAAGCGGAAATGAGAATACGATTAAGTTAATGTATAGCAGCAGATACATAGATCGTAAAATTTTTAGAATACCTAAAGTAAATAAAGAAATGCTCGTTTTATGTTTTGATTTTATTTATTTTATCATCATTCATTCTAATTTAAATAAAATTCTATTATATTAAGTTTAGTTGTTTCAGATTGAAATTTCTGATTTTATTAGATACTAGATGAAACCCCCGTCCTATTGGACGGGACCAGAATATTTAAAAAAATAATCGAATTGGTGTTTAAATTTAAGTTCGACCGCATTCACCGTAAGTACACATTGTTTTCTTACACAGAATCTCTTACTTCTCACATATTCTCCTTGTATTTTAAGTTTTATTTGCTATATTTAATTGTCTATTTGTCTCTCTAATTTGTGTTCGTTTTAGCGTATTAGACCTTAAGTAAAATCTAGTGAATTCCTGTTGGTCGGTTTTATTTCTTTCTATTACCCAGCAGGTGGCGCCTCGTTAGGCAGCAGTCTATTTCTTTTCAGTTTCTCAAGGACCTCCCTAACTCACCGACTAAGCCGGACACTGCTCCGCTAACTATTACCAATACAAATAGTATTGATCTTTTCTCTAGGTTGTATCGCTAGAGCCGTCACTTTCTTTTATTATTATTTGTGAACTACTACCGTTACACTGGATTTGATCAAACATCTTGTGTAGTTAGTATATGGTTTTTCATCATTGAGTAAAGACGCTTTAACTACTTTTTTTTGCTTCTAGGAAAAAGTGGACTTTCGCAATAAAATCAGACAAAGAGCTTTACCGTACAGCGGCCGATCGAAAATAACGAAACAAGTCTTTTGTTTTCGTTTTTGACATTCTTCCGCAGCAAAGGTCAACGCTGAATAAATACAGGTGAGGTCACTTGAATTTCTGTCGATGAAGGGCAGTATTTTTGTCCAACTCACTGCGTATGCTCAGAAGGCGCTGTTTTGCATAAATCCATTCCAGTTTGGTACAGGTGAGTTTGTAAGCAAAAAGCTCAATGTGTCAACACAGAATGCTGTGTAGGCAACCGATCCTTTTTCTTTGACACTCACCAGGTCAACATCACGAATTGTCACCCGTGTAAGCCTATCGTGGAGTGGTTTTTCGTAGGCCGATCTTTACTCGACCGCGAATGTCTTTCTAGACACTGATGATATCCGCGGCCGTAGGTGCACGCTGATCCTCGGCACCTATCGATTTGTTTGATGGGTGTTTCTCGAAGTTTTATGCATGATGCCTCCCATTTTATGAAAAGTCCCGTGGCCATCAAGATTGCGCACATTTATATCTGCATTATCAAATGCAAATTGGACAAATCTTCCTGAAAACAAGTCCTGATGTTCACCGGCGCTCATCAAGGAGAACACAAATTTTTTAACTGTGAAGAATATCTATAAGCTGACGTGACTCATAATGCCTATGCAGATACACGCCAACGCTTAGGAGAATTGGAGACAGGAATGATTTAGGCCGGCACGGTGTTATTATCAAGTCACATAGGGATGGTCTTTTCCTAGTCGTAATGGCTGAATTCTTCTTAGAGGCAGTCAGAACATCAATAAATATTTGCAGTAGATCTGGTGAACATTTTTGTATTGGAATATCGGAACCATTATTAATGTAGTTGTCTATATCGTAGGTAACGGACTGGATCCCTTCACGGAAAATATTTGCAGCTGTCTTTACTAGTATAGCAGGTTCCTCGTCTTTATTCTTGTTGCGGCCATTAGACACATATCGTAAATGAGCCTATCCGCAGTTTCTCTGAAACAGGCTACGCAATTTCTACCTGGCAAGTCAGTAAATGTTACTCGGTCACCGAAACGATCAATCAACTTGATGGGCATGTATTTTTTAGAATAGACTTCAACATCTTCTAGCAAATGACTTTTCAATAAATGGGTGAGTTCTCCTACAGAATACTGACACTCGTCGATTTCTTCCATTGACATGCATACTTTCTCGAAAGCTTCTTACTTTAGTTTATCAGGTGGTCGACCAGTTGACTGAAAAGAGGAAATTTTTGCAAAACGAATGTAGCAGTCGTAGTGGTACCTGTAGTCCGTAGCAAGCGTATCTGAAACATTTGCTAACCGACAATACACCAGGTTTCCTCTTTTGTCTCCCCGTTGCTGCGCTAGAATCTTGATGGCATGGATGTTAGGAAGGTCCGCTCCGGGAGACTTGCTCGACCTCAACATACGGGAATTCAATTGACCCTGGCATAAAAATTGTCGGAGGAGTCAGGTCAACGTGTACCAACGCCAATGTACTGTATTGATTCATGTTTGTCAAGTTCAGTAAACTAATTCCAATAATATAAGAGTGATTGTCGCAATACATTAAAAAATTTTAACATTTTAATAATGTCATCTATCTTTATCCTAGAATACCTGTGTTATGCAAAAGCTAATTCTATGAATTATAATTATGGAACTACTTTTTGCCAATATGATACTAGAGGGAAGGAAAACCTAAGGATTCCATTTTGTGTCTAAGTAGCCAAAGTATACTTGCCAAAAAATTTTATAATTGGCTGCCAGAAGAATTAAAAGTATTACCTAAATAACTCTTTAGGAAAAAAGTAAAAAACTTGTAATAAATACATTTTATTCTTACAAAAAATTTCTTAATTTTAAAGTCAAGTCAAACAGTTGTTAATCTATTTTTTAGGACGTGTGTAATTGTACATATTACAACCATAAATACATCTATTATTATTATTAATTGTTTACAAAAACTCTTTTGTTTAAACAAAAGTGACTAAAAAATTGCAAAATATATATTTTTATAAAAGCGATAAATAATTACTATAATTCTTAAATTCACCGGAAGAATATTTCTATAAAATAATTTCGTCTTTTCAAAATTTCATTTTCAAAAATTAATTTAACAAAAAATAACGGGACACGTCTTATTTTGTTTAGTTTTTGGTCGTATTGCTTGTAATATTATTGAAGTTCACCAACAGATATAAAACTGAGAGAGATTAGAATAATTCGATGAAAAAATTTTTTTTTGCAGTATTTCACTGATAATAATAATAAATTAAAACATTTTACAATATTAAAATACACTATTTTGTGGAAATTTTATAGCTGAACAAAAAAGGTTTACGACTTTTTCTTTAAAACTTACAGAAAAAGGTACAGAGAAATAAAGAATAAAATTCGCGGTAAATTTTTAATAATACAGATATATTTTTGACAGAAATAATAGTAGGTTACCGCCTGTGCCATGTAATTGTAAATAGTACAAAGTACCTTACATTCATGTTTTATACCGAAAATGAATTGTTATTATATTGTTAATTAACATTTAAATGCCAAAAGTTTCTACACCGTTGATCAAACTACACACCTTTGTGCATTGTGCATGGAGCAGCATTTCCTGAACAATTGCCCGTCTTTTCTGGCCTTATCGTCTAGAGTTCGTTTTCACAAAGTCAAATTCATTTGGCTTTGTCTTGTGTGTTTTCGTCATGACATCAAGTCTAAATGCACTTCTACTATGAATTGCAAAGAACGCTTTGCTTTGTTTCAAATCTGCGACTTCAAATAATTCAAGGCAAGAACGTGCTCGACGTGGTTCTCCTCGTCAGAACGAGCTTAGTAGCTCTCCTGCATCTAATGTTGTAGTTTCTCCTGTACTTAAACTGTTGAGTTTTTTGAGGCTCCTAGCACTTCTACTGTATGTGGTTTTCGAGAATTCCTTTACTGTTAAGGGTCTCCTGGATTCAGCGTCTAAAAACAACCTTATAACTGAAAACCTTCATAAGAGCTGAATTCTTTCTATGAATCAATCAACGTTACTCTTAGGGCGTTAACGAGTCTGTTTCAACTTGCTTAAAATACACTTCAATAGAATTGAACTCTACAACTGGACGTTTCTAGTCTGATATCGATCGTTCAGTGGTTAATAAAATCACCGATTACTTCCCTAGAGTAATGTTCAGTAAGGATCTTTCGGATATTCCTCCAAATCTCCGTCTCGCTGACCCGTCTTATCATCAGCCCGGCGACATTGACATTTTCATCGGTTTAGCTATGTATCACACACCAACTTTGCTTCGAAAAGTTTCATTAAGCCCCTTAATGCCAACCTTACAAAATACCCCTTTGGTTGGAAGGCGATTTGACTAGAGATTTTCTTGCACCTTCAAATTCGTCTGTTTGTGGAGTCTTGGCAGTTTGTTACCACTATGTTTGGGGTCAATAAAAAAGATACTGAACTTCATCGATTGTAACCAAATTTTGGGATTTTTATAACCCCAAAAGACTCACTTAAAATGAATCCTCGGTAACGCAAATCTCACATTCGAAGATTTATATACCTCATTAACCATGATCGAATCAATATTAAATTCTAAACCACAGGCAGAACTGTCTGACTACGATTATAAGTGTATGCATGAAACCAGCAGTTGGCTCAACATTTTTAGGGGCGTTGGTAGTGCGACACTCAGTCCATCGGTTGTGCGTGCTTTCTGATAGTTATATTTTTTATTTTTAATGTTTACCCTATAGATATTTTTAAGGCCATAATCGCCGTTTTGTGATTGGTGTTATATTTTAAGTTTGGAACATATTGTTTTTAGTAACCAAATGCATTTTTTTTGACGTAACTAAATTTTTAAACGAAGTACTTGAATATGGATTGCATCGACTATTCGAATTAAAATTTAAAAAAAATTTCCGTACATGCCAAAAATTGATGCCATCATTTTTTTTTAGGTTTCAAGAAAAGTAAATAACTTTTTTTTATAATAAAATTAAATAATGATGGCTCCATAAACGTATTGGTATTTTTTTAATAAATAAATTATAACTTCAGTCAAACCAATACTAAAAATATTTTATTTGAAGAACTTTACTATAGTTTTAAATTAATATCTGCAGGTCATCATCAGAAGTAAGTTTTTTAATTACAAAATGACAAATGATACGACATTAATCAACAATTGTAAACATAAAATTTTTGGTAGGTGTTTAATTTTGGCAAAATTAATATTTAAGAAATAATTCATCAACATTTGTTTGATCATTAAATAAATAATTTCTATCTTAGGATTTGATATAAATAATTTCAAGCGTACCTAAATTTTTTATTTATTAATATTAGGTGTATTAAAGTACTACTAGAAAAAAGTGTCCATTAGGTAAAACATAATCGGCAAACGTTAATTTAATAGAATTATAATTAAGAAAGTATTTCTCAGTTTTACTAATGTAACGTAAATGTTCTTTTAAATGTATATCAAATTTTTTAATAGTTTTGCCAACATAAAATTTACAACAAGAACATTCTAACTTGTATATACCATTATTTTCTAAATAATTTTGTTTTTAATTAATTTATTAGAAAATTTTCTGAGAATTTATTAAATTTTGGGATAACTGGAATCGAAATATACTTGAAATGGTTTTATCCTTAATTGGAGTAAGTGAAGTTAAAGATTTTAAGTTATGTTTGTATAGATAATTATTGTATACATTGTTAATAATTTGTAAAGAAAAAAAATTAACTTTAGCAATTTTATAGGTAATACTTTTTTCTTTATTAAAATTATCTAGAGATGAAAAAGTATTAAATAGACGATTAAATAAAAATGAAAATTAAAAAAGTTATATGGGAAATAGGGAAAAAAGTCAAATGGAATCATATATGTGAAGTTGTTGTAGGTTTTCTAAAAAAGGTCAAATTCTAATTCATTATTTTTATTAAGGAAATCGTAATGTATAAAATTCCATTTAGTTTATTCTATTATGAAAATTGTCTGAAAAAGATAAGAATGATTCTACTTGAGTTTTTGTACCATTAAAATACAAAGAATATCATCTACATATCTTTTCCAAAAAATTACCTTATTAATAAATAAAAAAGTAAGTGATTTAGTAGATATTTTAAATTGTTACAATGTCAAATATGACACATCTCTTGACAATATGAAAGTGTAGGTAGCTCATACAATTTGACGTAGAATTATGACATGAAGCAAAAAGGGATCATTGCATTTATTCAGAAGTGAGCCCATTTTGAAAATATTTTAGTTCAACGTTCTGGAAGTTGATAACTTTCTAGTCTACGTGAATCGTTCTGTGTAGTGTAAATAAATACATATAGTCGTAATTGCGAGAGGTGTCAAGTGTTTTTTTCAACTTTTTTTGCTGAGTGAAAAGTAATGAACCAATGTTAATTGTGTAGAAAGAAAAGTTGTAGAGTATAAAAATATGAATAAAATGAAAACCAATTCGACTCGATCGGAAAATAATTTTTTGAAAAAAATCGGAAAAAGTGAAATATTTGAATATCGATATGTGATTAATTTCTTAAATCTTTTTTTTTTATCAATACTGGTAGAGCTATTTAATCCTACTTTAGGAGATATAGGCAGATATACAATAAAAGAAACCTATTTAGTTTTTAATTGTAGCAACGTTTCGGAAAGTGTTTCCTACTTCAGGTTCTGTATAGAAGAAAAAAAATAAAAATTTTATGTTTAAATTTTAATTTGAATTATTGTATACGTCTGATTGTTAATCTTTTTGTTTTTGTTTTTTGTTCCATACAGAGCCTGGAGAAAGGAAGAAAGGAACACTTTTCTAATCAAAATAGCTTCCCAAAATGATGCTATAATTTAAAACTAAATAGGTTTGTTTTATTGTATATCTGCATATATCCAGTGTGAAACATTTGTTTTTTTTTAATTTTGTAGATCCCTCATTTTTTGAGATGTAGGTTAAATCTTTCAGGAGATAATGATACGTACTTCTTGTCTGCAATGGTCGGGCAATTAGTTTATGCAAAATTGCAATTTAAATTCTTTAAAGCAATAGGTTCAATCAAAGTTGAACGATCGTGTAGTCGTCCGATTGTCAGAAATAAAAAGAAAATGTGAAGTTGAAATAGAAAGGAACAAAACGTATATTCTCATTTTTCGATACAATGATATTTAACACGCAAAAAATGCATGCAAAAATAACTGAAAATGACCGAGTGCAGAAAAACAGAGGAGAAAACTTTGTTAAACTAAACCACGGTGTTAAAAATTGTTTTAAATGTTTTATTTTTTTAATTTATTTGTTCTAAAATCTATTGAATGAAAAAAACTAAAACAAAGAAGACATTTTTACAGTTTTAATTTCAATTTTAATTATTAATGGTTTAGAAACAAGGTACAATGTATAATTAAAAGAAAAAAACGATAATGACTTAAAAGGTAGACTGCATTATTGTCAAATATAATTTAAAGAAAAATTAATTATACTTATGAAAAATGAAGGCCGTACATCAAGAAAATCATTAGTTCTTATCCGTTTCACGTAGGAACGGCTATAACAAAAGAAATACAAAGGAGATTTATTTAACATCTATTACAACCACCAACACAGGAATGTCTTTAGTATCTGTACTTGCAATCAATATATTATATAAAGTTATTGACGCGCAAACACGCCCTGAGAATAATTAATGATTTGCATTTTCACTCAGTTTATTTTAACTTGTATAAATAGTATATCGATGCTGTTAGGGAAAAAATAAAAAAGAATCATTTTTTAAGAAGATAGTAGTTGTCATCTACAAATTCAAATCAACAACATATTGAGAGTTGTAGTTATATGAATCTAAATGAGAGGTGATGGATTTGAATGGCTTTAGGAGGTTCCGTCACACCTACGCCTCAAACTGAAAGAAAGCGAACAATTGATGGCCTCAAAAATTCACGGTCGAAACATGACGACGTCGTTTTCGCTTCTTACATAATACAAAACGTTCCATTACATTTTTTTGTTTAATAGCAACGTTTACATTTTTGAATGAATCCTTTTGGAATTGTTTTATCAGCTTCATAAACAAATGGTGGGCAAAGTTTATACAAGTAAACCCTTTTAGATTGTGTGCTTCTAGAATTTCCTCGCTAAAACTTTACAAAGTTTAATGTATAAATTCAACATCTTTCTGTAAAATTTGACCCATTTCGGCATAATGTAGCTATTGGCTTAAGTTTCAGGAGTCATAATAACATTTACCCTATAATCGCCATGCCATGTGTTGCAGCCAACAGAGGCGTATAGGTAACGTACGGCAGTTTGTTCGGAGTTTGCAACATAACCGTAAAGCTTCGCCTTTGGCGTCTTGGGAACGAAAAGGCGACGCGACGTTCTAACAAAACCAGAAACCGATAACAATAATTATAGCTTTTCTATGTCCTTTGTTTAAGGTTGTACTACATATTTTAACTGTTTATAATAGTTGACATTATTGTGCGTAGGTAAGGCTCTATTATCCTTGGTAGAAATAAAAGTGGTTACCAAATAAAACATTTTTTACGACCGGCTTCAAGTACGAATTGCATTCAGTTGCAATACATCCTATAACTGAGTCTACATTTTAATTATAAAGCATGTTCTAAATTATTTCTAGCTCGTTTAAAATACTTTTTCCCGTTCACCATTAATTATTGCTCTAGTCACACAAAATAATTGGTTACTCAAATTTAAACGCCAATTATTAAGGTTAAATGTATGCACATCGACATAAAAGAGAATCGTGACTTAACTGTGTCAAATATGGTTTTAATTAAACACGCTTCTGAAAAATGGTTATTAAAATTAGTTGCATAACATTTGCTTTTGTTTTGTATTGATATTAGAAATTGTTGTACTAGGAAACCAGTAGCCCACACACGTCGATTTCTTGGAAATAGAATTTGTATATCTTTTACAAAAATTTGAATATAGACAATAGCATTTTGATTATATAAGATAAAAATGCTTTTAAAATAAAATATTAATTTAAATTAATTAAATGCGGCAGTCACAGAACTTACACAACTAATATCAAACCTCGAAAAAAATCAAGTAATAACTGTAGAAAATGTAACTAAAACATTATTTGTTTTGAGAAATTTTTTAAATGTAACCAGAGATAATCAAAAAAACAATTAAGAGAGGGGGAGGGCTGTACAATTGAATTGTTATGAATAGTAATTTTGGCTGCATCCACAGAATGACAGGAACTTCACAAGAGCTTTTAGTTTTAAATCTTCACGTCAGAAATCCCTCGTTTATTGATATATTGATAATTAAAAAAAAATGATCAAAAATTGTTTAATTCAGACTTATGTAAAATTGAAGTTTAATCAAAGAATATATTGCACGATTATATAAATACAATAATAAATAAATGTTATTAAAAAAGTGTAGATATTTTTTTACGACCTCGATTTCATAAAGGAACAGAAATCGTTTTTGTGTTTACTTACAACCCAACTAACTATTATACAGGGTGATTCATAAGTGGCGACCAAAAATAAAATCCCACGTCCTTTGAATAATTTTAGAGAGGGCCTGTTCTATAAAAAATGGTGTTGAAGTTGAATTTAAAAAAATAAAATTTCACAATTTTTTAAAAACTAGCACATATATTTTGCTGAAACTTTGCATGTGTAGGTTGTTATAGAAGGCGCCTATTCTACCATTACAATTGAATCGGCTAATCCATCAGTGGCTCGCATACACACATGTCATTTGTTATCCCTCAAGAAAAACGTGTACGCCAATGATAATTTCGTTTTATTTTTTATTTCTTGAATCATAGCTTTATTCGTTAACAAAATGACTATCTTGATAATTTTCTGTACGACACTTATTTTTTGAGTTATCAGTGAATCAGGTAAGTGTTTTAGAGCACAGTTCATGATTTTTAGCCAATCGTTGTTTGGTAAAAAATCGCAATAATACACTTTCATCAGGCATATAGTAATTTATTTATTACAATAAATGTTCAAAAATGCCTCCATTGACCTGAATACATGCACGACATCTTTTAATATTGAAAATTTAATGTCTTGATAATTTTTTGCACTACGATTATCTATGTTGTCGTTTAGTAAATAGTAGTACCTTTTAATGAAACATTGTAGGAAAAATTTTTATATCACAGACCCTCTCTATAATTGTTCAAACAACATGAGGTTTTATTTTTGCTCGCCACTTATGAATCACCCTGTATTTACTCTTAGTTTTCCAAAAACTAGTCCAATTTTTTAGGATGATGGTTGAAAATTTTTTGTACGGTAGTTTTTAGAATCAGGAAGTTATTGTTATTTCCATACATTGATTTTCTTAGGATTAATCCATTTTCCTTTTGTAGCCCAGGAAAATCATACCAGTGGTATAAAGTAATGATAAAAAAAACGGAGGACATTGCAACACTTACTCTAATTAAATGTTATTATATGTTCTTAGTCTTTACTATGGTTTTCGATTTTTTGTTTAATTAATCACTTTATCATTACTTCTTACCAGCATCGGTTATTACTTCATAATTTTGAAATCAAAATATTCCGAAAATGGTACACACTATCAAGTTTTACCAAGAGTATCTTTCTGGTGTAAATTGAATGATTTGTAAGTTTATTTAAAATATTGATTAATTAATCTAACCTTAAAAAAGTTCAATACTACTTGGTACAAACCGTGTAACTAGCGCCCTCTATGAGAGTCAAATATAAAAGTAAACGCATTGGATGAATCAGCTTCCAGTACATATTCGTACAATATTTCATTACAATATTGCCAGTAGTTTAGGCAAAATCTTAGAAAAAGTGTATACATTTTTTCTTCAACTCCCTTTATACATTATATGGCGTTACAAAGTTTTTTTACTAAGCAAACCCCAATTATTTTTTAGTTTTTTACCTATCCTAGAGACGAAGTCACCCTAAATGACATAGAACTCAGACTAGTAAAAAATATCAAAATGTAATTTGACCTCGACAAACAAGAATACAACAGAACCACAATATAGAACTCGACAACTCTACTAAGGTTGAAACATTGGAACAACACCACGGGTACAAATTACTCAGAATCTACAAACATAATACTAATCAATAGCTTTAGAATTATTAAATGGACCCAGGCAAAAATTAGGAAACCAGAAAACTGCTTATAATGAATGGTGCACTCCACCCAAGAGCCGGCATCGATCAATCACCGAAAAAAAAAGACCAAAAAATGCAGAACATAGAAACGAGCCACAACATAACAATATCAAAGCTCAAAAAAACGGACACATTCCTAAGAATGTTATACAGACAGAAAAAGACAGAAGTAGAGAACCACGAACAAAATCAATCAAACCAAACCGAAAACGCATGTTAACTTGAAACAAAAAAGTTAAAAAGACTGAAAGAGGAAATAAAACAGAAATACAAAACCAAACAAAAAACGAAATGGCAAGACAAAGCAATGCTCGAGCAGCTACAGAAACAGAAAAAGACACAATAGACCAAGATATAACCTGGAAGTGGATGACACATTTCAAAACCGAGGTACTGATAACAGCCTGCTAGGAACAAACTGCATAAAGGTTAAAATCATGAAATATGGCAAAGAGCTGATCTGCAGATTTTGTCAGACACACCAAGAAACCATGTAGTTCGGACTGTTCAATTCTTGCACAAAGAGCATACTTAGACCGACCAAGAAAACAACCTCAAAGTGAAAGAAAAATGATATGAGCATAAACATCGTCCCGTTATCGACACACCTGATACAACGCTGACCAAGGATTTGCAAGTACAAACAGACAGATTTAACCAAGTCATCAAGCCTAACCTCATCCTCAAAAAGAAAAAACACAGACAGTGCCTCTTAATAGACATAGCAATTACATCGAACTACAATATAACCCAATAGGAAGCAGAAAAAATATCTCAAATATAAAAACCGGCAAATCAAAAATTCAAGAACTTTGGAACATGAAAGGCGAAATAATACCTAATAAACTAAAGCTATAAACTTAGAATCCAAAAAAACAAGTGAAACCAACAAAAAACTGTTTGGAACACATAATCCCTCACAATGCAGAAGTCGGTCGTGCACTAAAGCTAGAAAACAACGCCAGCGCATTAAATGGGACGATGAACTTAATCAGCATTTATTTTAAAATAACCGAGATAGAAACTAACAGTGTCCCCCTCAAGAAATTAGTAGAAGTACCCGAATTTACACGTAACTGAATAACAAAATGCTGGGCAGCGTCAACAAATTGTGGTGAAACTAGGTCGTACTGGAGAAACAGCAACTACGAAACGAAGAAATACCTCTAATACAACCCGAGTCACGTACACAAAATTATGTTTAAACCAATTTAACCGAAAACTAAGAAATCTAGATGAAGTTGGCAACATACTTGAGACAGTAATAGCCGAGTATATGGGAACTGACCCTACGAAAAGACCAATGATTCCGAAAGTTTCAAGTACGTTTAAACTGAAAATAGCACTAAATGTTATAAATAAATTTTGATACTAACTTTCCTTATAAGAGAGGGTTGTAAATAATAAACTAATTTTTGACAACGTTTAGATTTCTAGTGTGAAGGCTTCTTCAGGTCTTAATTAATGTTTTAGTTGTCGTCAATTAAAATAAACACACACATGGCAACATTAACACATAAATCTTCTATAAGGAAAGTTTGTATCAAAATTAAATTAAAACTGAGAGGGAAAAAGAAGTATAGTTGTAAATAAATAACTATTACCGCCGAAACCCAATGAAAGCAACTCACTTGAAGAGCTACACAATCTTATATATTGTGCAGCGATTACGACAATCACATATACTGGAAAAACGGTAATTCAATCTAAAACTGAATTAGATCACTCAAGAACACAAAGAAAATTAAACGAGATCTAACAAGTAGGGACAAACCAATCTGCCAACAGCGATTTAAAAAAAATAAATAAACTACTTGAGAATATAAGACAATTAACAGCATGTATGCAAGGAAAACTTAGAAAGGTTAGGAAAATTCGAAAAATTTTGAAAGAAGTAAGAATGGAAAATTGTTACGGTCTTAAACTGTCGGAACTGAGCTGCCTAGACGGAATGAAACAAAGGTTAGCTGCACTGGCGGGGGATTAAAAAGCTACAAAGTATGCACTTTAAGAAAAAAACATAAGAAACTATTTAAACAAGACCAAAAGAAATTTTAGAGAGAATTGGAAGCTAACACGCAAAAAGAAGACCAAAATAAAGTTCAACGCGAAAATAAACATTGCGGGCCTCAAGAAACAGTATCATACTGGAATAGCATATGGTCTGAACCAAAATATCACAGACAGAACGCGCAGTGGATAGAATTAGAAAGAAAGGAAAATGAAAAAAGTACCTCATATGGTTTATAAAAAATCAGTACTAGTGAACTTATAGAAATAATCAGTAAGGCACAATATTGGAAATCACCATGAATTGACAATGTGCAAAACTTAAGGTTCAAAAAGTTTTCTTCCCCTTATAAAAAGTGGCGGTACTTTTTGCAAAATCAATCTTTGCTACCCTTTATTAGGAAAGACGTCCTATTATCCAGAAGAAAAACATCCTTCAACACCACCTGCTAAATATAGGCTCATAACGTGTTTACTATCTACATAATAATTTTTCAATGAATGTGTTGTTGATATGATCTACAAGCACTGTAATATGGCAAAGCAACAAAAGGGCTGTAGAAGAGAATCGAGAGGCTGCAGATTACAATTGTTAGTATCTTAATGACTAAGGTAACAAAACGCCGCCGCAATATTAGCATCGCTTTTGTAAATTATCTAAAGGTGTTCGATTCTGTACCACACAGTTGGCTACTTGAAGTGCTGAAAATATATAAAATCAACGACCATTATGTGCAAGCTCTGAAAACAATGATGGAAAAATGGAAAACAAGACTCGTAATGAAAAGAATGAAAAGGCCAGAGTTTCAAGAATTAAAAATTAAAATAGGAATACTCCAGAGAGACTCACTAAGCCCTCTCTGGTTCTGCTTGGCAATCAATCCCTTAAGCAGGCTGCTAAATAAATGTAAGATTGGATATTCAGGAATCACATAGTAACATTTTTGTGTTGGTAAATGTAACAAAACAAATACTTTGCTTAATCTTTCTACATTCTTGAGCAGCAAAAGTCAATTTTGAGATTACTAAAGTTTTTGATAAAGGGCAATATTTTTAAAGAACCAACTGCATAAGTTCTAAAGACGTTTTCTTGCATGAACCCACGAATTGCCACAGACAACTCACACACAGATTGTATCATACATACGATGTCAACATGACTTTTACTGTTGACTGGTTTTTTATGATTTCTATGCAACCGAGAATTCCTTTGAAAGCATTGACTTATATCAGCGGTTTTAGACGTATGTTTGACCGCTGGCATTTTCTGTAAACTTCATCGAGTACTTCGTGCCTTCTGATTCGTCCCCCATGTTGAAAATAGTTCCATAGACGTCAAGGATAAGCACATGTACATCTGCATTATCGTATGTAAATTAGACAAATCTGCCAGGAACGAGAACTTGCTGTAAAACGCAATTATCAGCAAGTACTCGCATTTCTTTAGTTCTGCGTAGAACGTCTATTTGGTGCCGTGACTCATAATGTCTTTAAAGATACAAGTTGAAACTGATAATAATTAGAGACAGGAATGATTGCTTTCTTCTCATGGCAATCGCAGAATTATCCAAACAAGTGTTGGTACTTGACTTTGTATCAAATATCAGAACCATCATAAAATAAGTAGTCTAGGTCATAAGTCACGGATTGTATTTCTTTTCGAAAAATTGTAGCAGCAGTAATTACTAAGTTGTTCTTGTCGCGACCATTTTTCCACATGTAATGAGTAAGCTAATCCGCAGTTTTTTGGAAACAAACTATGCAATCAAGACCAGGTAATTCACTGAATGTCACTCGCTCTCCAAAATTATTCGCTAATCCATATGTATTTTTGGAGTAGGTATCAGCATCTGGCAGAAAACTTTTCATTAAATTGGAATAGTCTTGTACGGAATGCTGATATTTGTGATTGTTTTCTAATCAAAGGAAAGGAACACCAACTGCAGCGTCTATTTAACCAATAGAAAAACACCAAAAACTTTACTCGGACACGTGTTTCAACAGCTAAGCTGTCATCATCAGCGATACCGATACTAAAAATAAAAACAACGGGAAGCTTATATATACTATCTGCTTATCACGCATCGTTAAACTTAATTGATTCTTAGATAAGCTTAAATAATTCCGAAAATCCTAATGGACCGTTATCATCATAATTCATAAGCAAATTTCTGTTTTTAAAAATTTCTAAACTTTCATAAGAATCGTTCGTTTTATTATCTACCCTCTTAATTAATTCAATGTCGCCTACTCTATGGCCATTTTCAAGCATATGATTGGCAACACTGGACCTATCTGTGCGATGATATTTGACATGAGCTACGTGCTCTTTAAAACGAGTTTTAATAGGTCTCTTGGTTTGCCCTATATATACTTGGTTACAGTCTTTACAATTAATTTTATATATTTCCGATTTATCACACATTTCTATTGGGTCTTTCGGATTGCCTAAAAGATTTTGCAAGTTGTTACTACTAGAGGTTACTGTTTTATAATCAAATTTCGAAAATATTTTTGAAGACGTTTTGTGTATGTGGGATAATTTGGTAATTTGACATATTTTTATCTATTTTGCTATTACTAGTTCCTAACGTTGTAATGTTTCTAATGTTTAACTTATGTTTATGTTTTCTAATTATGTTTGTGACAATTGATTCTTGAAAACCATTGTATGATGCAATCTGCTTAATATTTCGCAGTTCTTTATCAAAGTTTTGTTTTGACAATGGGAAATGTAATAATCGGTGAATCAAAAAGTTGAAAGATGCAAGTTTATGTTGCATAATATGGTTGGAATCATTTGTTATAAACCTCATAGTGTTAGTGTCTTTACGATAAATATCTATATCTAGTTTGTTGCCATTTCTTGTCACTAAAGTGTCTAAGAAAGGTAACTTAAGGTTTGTTTTTGTTTCATAGGTAAACATGATCGTCTCAAATTTTGAATTTAAATTTTCTACAAATTGCTGAGGGCTGTAAACTTTAGTGTCGATGACTGCAAAAACGTCATCTACATATCTACACCAAATTCTAGGAAAATATTCTAAATTATTTTTTAAATCAGTTTTAAATTTACCCATGAACAGATTAGCCATAAACGGAGATAAGCTGTTACCCATTGTTGTACCATAATTTTGTTGGTAAATATTATTGTTAATTTGAAAGTAGGTTAGACTCATACATAATCTTGCTAAATTAATAAAATTGTCTACTTCTGAATTGTCTAAATGGTTTTGGTGTAACATATCTTTCAAATAATCTAAAGTGATATCTATCGGAACGCTTGGAAACAATGAACAGACATCAAATGAAACTAAAACTTCGTTCTCAGTCAGCTCAATGTTTTTAATTTTTTCAATAAAATCGTATGAATTTTGAACACTGAAATTTGATTGTTGATATTCAAAACTGTTGAATTTATTTGACAACCATTTAGATATCAGATAAGTAGGAGCATTAATACCTGAAACAATGGGACGCATTGCTTTTCCGGGTTTATGTATTTTAGGTAAACAATACATTCTAGGAAGAATTGGGTTAGATACCGTTAGTCTAAACCTAAACCTAAGTTGTTTTGGTATAATATTTCCACATTCTAATAAGACTCTACGGGTATCAGCAATCATTTTGGGGAGAGGATTTTTAGATATTAATGAATAGGGGCATTCATTAAGCGTCACCTGAACTGACTCAAAATAATCCTCTTTGTCCAAGATAACTACTTTATTGCCTTAATCTGCTTTGAGATAACAACAATTTTTCTCTTTAAGATTTTTAACAATGTTTATTTCTCTCGCGTTAAATTTAAATTTTGGTAACTGCTGAATATTATCTGAAATTTGAATTTTACAGGCATTCCTAATGGTGTCCCACCGGGAACGCCATCGTTAGATTATAGAAAAACTGTATATGGGAAAAATTTGAAAATTTGGTAATATACTAACATCGACGGGGGCAGTTCCGCAAAATATTTTCAAGATGGTGACACTTCCGGTTATGCCGGAAGTATGTGTCAACTTGTTTATTTTAAATAAAACACCGTATATATTATTCTATTTTTAAATTTTGCTCAAAATTCTAGACACATTTTGTGTATAATGTCCTATACCTAAGTCTAACTGTTTTGGACTTATTTTAAATTTTATGTCAAAAATGACGTTTTTAGGCCTAAACAAAATTAAAAAATTTTCCTATACTAATGCTTTTATTATTTAATTGAAATAGGTTTCCTTGTAGCAGGGGACCTATTTTAGTGGGCTATGTCGATATTTTGATAATAAATTAATACAGGGCGATAAAAAAAGGATTTAAATTAAATTCAAAACACGTCAAAAGTCATTTTTTTAAAAAGCGAGCATCATGTTTTTATAGCTTTATTTTATTTAGCATCAAAAATAAGGTTGACTTTGTACAAGGTTGTCTATTCAAAAAATTCATGGTTTTCGAAATATTGGCAATTTAACTTTTTTTTTGTTGCACAAATGCTATTGTATTTCTTTTAATATAAATGATTATTCCTAGTTGGCCATGATGGCGTTAGAAAACAATCATCTGTCAAGGATATGTCAAACTGTTAAAATTTTCAATAATCCTGCCGGGACGCTTAAATTATACAAACGAAGATTACTTAAATTTATTTATTATTTATGGACAACGTGATAAAGTTATATTAAGAACATGTGTTACAGTTAACTGTACCGACTGTGAGTGTTAAAGTGCATATCGTTACCAAAGCGATAACTTTAAATGCTTGAAATACACGTGTGTCGATAAAGCCAGGTGTTCTTTCGTTGCGTGTGTAATACTGTACAAGTAAGTACTTGGCTTTATCGACACACGTGTATTTCAAGCATAATAAGTTATCGCTTTGATAACGATATGCACTTTAACACTCACAGTCGGTACAGTTAACTGTTGGCATTTCTTAGTTTGATACACACAGTTTGACATATCCTTGACAGATGATTGTTTTCTAACGCCATCATGGCCAACTAGGAATAACCATTCATATTAAACGAAATCAATATCATTTGTGCAACAAAAAAAGTTAAATTGCCAATATTTCGAAAACCATGAATTTTTTGAATAGACAACCTTGTACAAAGTCAACCTTATTTTTGATGCTAAATAAGATAAAATTATAAAAACATGGTGCTTGCATTTAAAAAAAATTATGACGTGTTTTTTGAATTTAATTTTAATCCCTTTTTTTGATCGCCCTGTATTAATTTATTATCAAAATATCAACATAGCCCACTAAAATAGGTTTCTTGCTCAAGGAAACCTATTTCAATTAAATAATAAAGGCATTAGTATAGGAAAATTTTATAATTTTGTTTAGGCCTGAAAACGTCATTTTGATATAAAATTTAAAATAAGTCCAAAACAGTTAGACTTAGGTATAGGACATTATACACAAAATATGTCTACAATTTTGTGCAAATTCCAAAATAGAATAAATATAGGATGTTCCATTTAAAATAAGCAACTTGACACCTACTTCCGGTATAACCGAAAGTGTCACCATCTTGAAAATATTTCAAATTTTTCCCATGTACAGTTTTTCTATAATCTATTGATGGCGTTCCCGGTGGTATGTTTTAGGTTCAGGAATGGCGTATGACTGGAAAATAGTTAACTACTCTTCCGATTGCACATGCAGAAAATCAAGCCAAGGAACAGAATAACGTCCTGTTAGTTTTTACGTTTAATCCCGATATTGTGTAAACCGGAATTTAAAAATTTTACACAGTTTAGGAAGCTGATAAAATAGGGAAAAATGAATGTCTTATAAACTATTTGTAAACGTTTAGCAGTTTTGTGATCAAAATGGCCAAAAACTCTAACAATTGACATACTACTTAAAATAACATTAAAACTATCAAGATCGCTCACAGATAAATAAATAAATGAAAACAATCACCTACCGAGCTATTACCAAATATTCTCTGTTATCTTTAAAATGCGTATAAGATCACTTAAAGCAGTTCAGTAATTTCGGATATACAATGTTTTAGGTGAATACCGGAAGCCGCCATCTTGTGTCGTCATAAAATCGGTGAAGTTGAAAAAAAAATTGTAAACAATTTTGATAAGTTGTTGAAGTAGCTTTACATTAATTTCTGTGAGGTTTGGGCTAAAATAGTAAATTATTTTGACCATTTAGCACTTGTTATTCACGACAGGACAATGTTATAATAATAACCATAAGATGGTTTTTTGAACTTATATACCATATATATATTTAGTAATACTGTTCCAACTTGTATCATATTTATCTTTGAGGTTTTTGTTCATAAAAGTTATTAAAACTTGCATATTCAACGTTACGTCACACAGCTTTACAGCTATTTTCATTTTAGTTTTTATGTTGTTATGTAATTATACATATTTTAAATCGTTTGCAAGTAATTTCTTTTGTGATAAATCGTATTAATAAACAGCATATACCAACAAAGAATAACCAATGAATTAATTACAAAACAAAATTTTTAAAATATAATTTCTACATTGTGTTTTCGATTATGCGTAAATAGTGCTGTTTCACTACTTTGTAAACAGTAACACTAGTAGGTATATTAAATATTCATAACTTAAATTCAATCAGTTCTTAATGAAATGTTATCGGTAAGGGTTACTTTTCCAAAAAAATGTGACCTATACTTAAATTCACAAAATCATGATAATGCTATAATAATAACTGGAAAATTGCTTTGAACTTTATATTTGTGTTCTATTTATTGTTATATCTTCACTGCGACTGTTCATGCTTCTGTCATATTATTTTTGTGACGGTAATTTTCTTTTAACCTATTCCTTTCGGCGCCGCTGTTGAATTGTTTGAGTTTTGTTAACTTGTGTGTAATTTTACCTTGGTAGTAAGGCAATTTATGTTTCTTAGGTGCATTTGGGTGACAGAATCATTTGGATCTAGGGAAATTGAACTTCTTAAGTTTGTTACTGTTTAATCATATTCCCAAATAAAACGTTCCTTTTTCTTTCTTTTCCATTTGTGCCTTTGACGTAAAAAGTTGTGCACTCCAATTCAAGATTAGGGGTAAAGCCTAATAAAGTACCATTTTAAATTAAATTAAAGCTTTCGACTTAATTACTACTGAATGAATGTAAGTAATGGCGGAAAGTGAAGAAATCGCAACATTTGTTAAATGTTGGGTTTGCTCCAAATCTGCAGTTACCAAAAAGTTAAATGTGTAAATTCTGAAAAAGTTTATCACATTAGTTATTTTAACAAGACAATTTTTGTAAAACTAGATGATGCTGTTGTGAAAAGTCAGTAGAAGAATTTCTAAATGACAACAAAAATCATACATTGAGTGACATCGAAATTTCGAACGGACTAAAAATAAATGCCTTGTTGATTAATCTTCTAAATAGCAAGGAAAAAAATATCAACTAGCAAACTGAATTATTGCAATAAAAAAATAAACTAATAACCGATGTAATTGTAGAAGTTAAGTCTCTTAAACTTCATATGAACAACACCACATCACTACCATGTGTTCAAACCCAAAAAGAAACGGCAATTAAACAGCCGAAGGTGCCAAAACTTTACTCGGACGTAAGTAAAAATAAATTGCAATGAGCACCTAAATAACAACAACAATTACCAAAGTCAAGAAATAGTTATCTCGCCTATACCTGTAGAAATTGATAACAAAAATCGTCTACAAACTATTATAAATTTAAATAGTGACATTATCGCTGATTCAAATTATAAAGCCCATAATGATGTCAATGACTTTAAACTTGTTACATATAAAAGAACCCAAAATAAAGTGGCAAATACATACAAAAGAAAACCGATCTTAGGTACAAACTCTAGCAATAATTTTAGTATTATGGCGGCACCAAAAAAGCATCAGCATTTACTGGAAGACTTTCTCCTACCGTTACACAGAAGAATATGCTTGACCACCTCAAAAGTATTACAAAGGATGAGAATGTCGAATGTCTTAAATTAAACAGTAAAGTAAAAAAAAATATGTTTTAGAGTCGCAACAAATATTACACACGAATTCTAATAATTGACCCGAACATGTTCGAATAGATCGTTACAATTTTCGGTTCGCTCAACATAAATGATCAAACGATTAGTACAAATAATAAATACTGTGAATCATATATATCCTGTTATAGCTCAGATATTTCTCATTAACCTTGTAACGGTTGTAGTTTACAAATAACAAAAGAAAGCGACGGCTCTAGCAATACAACCTACAGAGAAAAAGTAAGGAAATTTGGTTCGATGTAGCGCACTAAATTTGTGGAGGATCTAGTATTTGTAGTAGTTAGCACAGTGGTGTCCGGCTTAGTCGGTGAGTAGGGGGTCCTTAAAGAACTGTAAAGGAATAGACTGCTGCATAACAAAGCGCCACCTGCTGGGTAATAGAAAAAAATAAAACCGACCAACAGAAGTTCAACAGGTTTTAATAAAGGTCTAATACGCTAAAACGAACACAAATCAGAGGGAGAAATAGACAATTCAATATAGCAAATAAAACTTAAAGTACTAAGAGAATGTGACAGAAATAGAGAGACTGTCGCATATGATTACGTGCGTTAGCAGCTAGCAATAATTAAAGCTCGCAATTAATGTGTCGAATTTCAGTTTAACTTTCTAGTTACACCCCAAATTAAAGTTAGCGTTCCAATTGAGGATTGGTTACTAAGAAGGCTCGACGTACACACGGTGACTTAAAACTAACTTAAACTCGGAATAAAAAGGTAAGTAACTCACGCCAACCAAAAAAGCCTTTTGTTTTAGTTTTAACCACTCTATGTAAAGCGTCCAATCTCTTATGGAGCTAGTTAAAAACAAAACCGAACGTCGGTAGTAGTAGAGTCTACCCCGAATAAAAATTTACTTAAATGCTATAGAGTCAAACCGTTCAATGTCACTTGTACGTGAGCTTCATACGTATTAATAGTGAATAGGTTACTTAAACATTAAAACTAGCTATATTCTGTAGTATACAGTTCCGAAAATAAAAGTTCTTGCTAGCGACAGTATTTGACAACTCCAGAAGGTACCCCAGAATTTCCCTTAGGTGAGGTATGCAGCGAAGAACAAAAAGGCAAGTGTGTTCCCTCGAAGTAGCAAGTAAGCAGCGTGAACGACTCCTGTAGCCTGTAGAGTTCACCGGCTGGTTGCAGCTTAATTAGATGCGAAACCGTGGTAGACGGAAAAGGTTCTTAAATATCCATTCCAGCACCCCCAGGAGTTATCCAAGTGTAAGACACAATGAGAATATGAGGTCTACGCACGTTCTAAAGCATATGTCGTAATTAGAACTAACACAACCACAAACAAAAGAAAGGAAAGAAGGTACTTATAATGAATGCGGCCGCATTTAAATTTAAACCCTAATTCGACTTGGAAATATTGAAACACACATTAATAATTCATGTGTGACATTTTTAACTTCACGAGATACGCCAAACACCCAAGGTAAGTTTTTTAGTTACACCCCAAATTAATGTTAGCGTTCCAATTGAGGATTAGTTAATAAGAAGACTCGACGTACACACGTCACTTACACACGGTGACTTAAAACTAACTTAAATTTGGATTAAGAAAGGTAAGTACCTCTCGCCAACCCAAAAGGCCTTTTGTTTTAGCTTTATCCACTTTATGTAAAGCGCCCAAGCCTTATGGAGCTGGTTAAAAACAAAACCAAACGTCGATGGTAGAGTTTACCCCGAATAAAAATTTACTTAAATGTTAGAGATTCAAACAGTTTAATGTCACATGTACGTGAGCTTCATACTCATTAATATTGAATAGGTTACTTAAACATTAAAAACTTAGCTGTATTCTGTAGTATGCAGTTCCGAGAATTAAAGTTTCTGCTAGCGACAGTATTCGACAGCTCCAGAAGGTAGGTAACCCCAGGATCTCCCTTAGGGGAGGTATGTAGCAAAGAACGGATGGCGAATATATTCTCTCAAAGTATAGATTATGCAGAATAAACCACCATTCCATTCCAGCACCCCAGGAGTTATCCAGGTGTAATACACGATGAGAATATGAGGTCAACGCACGTGCTAAAGTATACGTCGTAATTAGAAGTAACACAACCACGAAACAAAAGAAAGGAAAAAAATACTTACAGTAAATGCGGCCGGATTTAAATTTAAACACCAATTCGACTTGGAATTATTAAAACACACATTAATAATTTATGGGTAAAATTTTAACTTCAAGAGGCACGCTACAACACCTATGTACAAAGAAGAAGAAAATGTCCGCTGATCGTCTCCAAAACTTTTGTGAATTATATTTCTACCAACAGAAAATTAGCAACATGTGTGGCAAATTCGATTTTTGTCGTAACGTGCTACACACGACACACGTTTTTAAGAAGACTCTCGACATACGTTCTACTTTTACAAATAAAACCGTAACAACCTCAATCGAAAAAAACGCCAGAACAAAAATTTTAAATACAAAAAATACATATTTTTCACCTAAATGTACAAGGAACAACAAATAAGATAACGATGTTAGAAAGCTAATGAAATTAGTGCAGACGTCATATTTATCGCTAAACACTACATTAGTAAAGAAAATATAATGCACATTAAATTGAACAATTACATCTTATCTGCAAATTATTCTCGTGAAAATCAAATTCATGACAGCATTATTTAGAATATTAGAATTATGTGCAATACAAAGTAATAGTCGGGGAGGTGATGTCAAAATTTCATGGGTGATCTTACTTCGATACTACAAATCTTTATGTAATAGAGGGGGTGGGTAGAGAAGGAGAAAGAGAGGAAGGGAGAAAAAAAAAAAAGAAGGGAGGGAGGGGGGTGAAAGGAGGAAAGGAAAGGGAAAAAAAGGGGAAAGAAAAGGGAAGAGAAAAGGAGGGGAGAAGGGGAAGGGAGAAGAAGGGAAAAAAATTTAAAGGAGAGGGAGGGGGGGGGAAAAGGAGAAGAAGGGAGGAGAGGGGAAAGGGGGGGGGGAGAGGGGGGAGGAAGGGGGAGGGGGAAGAGGGGGGAGAGAGGGGGGGGGGGGGGCTGCCATTAAGTTCCTTCAATAAAAATACTTTAAATAAGTGTAAGAGTGTGCTGGAAATAAGAAAGATAAACAATTTAACGTGCAGCTATGTGTTACTGTCCGATACAGTAACAGAGAACAAAAAAGTTCTATCGCATTTGGTACCAAAACTTTATAGCTCTGCCAAAAAAACACAGGCCGTCTACACTAGATGTAGGAGCATCGACATCGAATGAACCAATGTAATTTTTCAAGTATCAATAACTGTTTTTATGTGAATTTGAAACTTACAATTTTGAAAAACCGTCCAGATTCGGAGTACTATTGAATTTAATTTCTGCATTTAATTTTCAGTCCTGGTGAAAATTCTGATCTGCCTATCGAACCTGAAACGGAATCGGTGCAAGCGTAAGAAACTCCCAGTGATGACCAGTTCATAGATGATGATAGTTCAGACATTCAGACTCCAGAAACTGAAAATTGTCTGCAAGATTCAATTTGTATCATCTGTGAGCAATCCAGAAAGAGATTTAAGAGGCGTAATCAGCCACTATCTTTATGTCAAACGGAGACAGTGAAGAGTCTGAAGGAAAACGCAGAAGCACAGGGGGATATAAATTTACTAACGAGATTAATAGGATGTCACAAACAGAAAACTGATGTATATTGTCATCCATACTGCAAGAGGGATTTTGCTAACCAGGTCAATGCCAAGAAAATGAGCAGAAAGAAAAGAAAGAATGGCATATAAGACGAAGTACGCACAAAAGTGCTTTTGATATCATTGCTGAGTATGTTGGAGAAAATGTTGTACGACTGGGGAATTGTTATTTTTTAACATTCCTCAAGGATATGTACATCGATCACATTAGAAAAGAGATGCCAGATTATGAATGCACAATCGAACTTCGCGATTTGGAGGAAAGATTATTGACTGTTTTTCCAAGAAAAATTGCGATTGTTTCTTTGGAATAAACGAAAATTGTCAAACCTTTCAGCTGTGTTCTATTAAAAAACAGTTTGGACAACATTCAGAAGATAGACGTTCTGAATAGAGCAGCAATGATCCTTCGATCAGAAGTGTCGAAAAAACCGTTTCCAGAGAAGATTACGTCGACGTATTTGATATCAGGAGAATGCGATGTTCCTGAAATCATAACTAATTTTTTTATCACTAATCTCAACAAGCAGCCGGCGTAGATCTAGTGCATCAAAACGGAGACTTGCGAATTCATTCTCCAAAAATTTAATTTATGCAGTTTCCAACGGGAGTATTAAAACTTCCAAACACGTAACTTGACGCTTAAAAGTCTAACTAATAGCAAAAAAGTTATCAACATTTTAAATAGGCTTGGACACTGTACCAGTTATACAGTTCTAGAGGAATTGGAAACTGAAGCGACTCTGTCCAGCATGTCCAAATCAGATATTTGTCCTGAAGACATCGTACGCCAACCAAATTTACAAACAGGTCTTGCGTTCCACAACTTTGATAGGTTTGTAGAGAGCGGACCGACGCTTGGTAAGGATACTCTTCACGACACAGTTGGAATAATGTATCAAAATATTACAGACGTTTTGCCACAATTACAAGAAAATTCTCGTGTCGAAAATGGACGGTCTTACATTCCAATTGGCTCCCTATACCAAGAAACCAAAGTATAACAAAAAGTTGTTAGACGTTGATAGCTTTTGCGAGCGTTCGATGAAGATATAATCGCGCCACTACGAAAACTGAATCATGTTTAGATGATGTGTCATTTTCTGAAGCTACCAAAGACTCCCTCGTGGGTTGGATTTAACAGTTTAATACATGTAGACGCGAGTAATCAACAGAAAGTTTCTTACTTAACAACTATCAACTTATCGCCTACAGATTATTCAGTGGTTCTAGAAACAATGAATCAAGCCTTGAAAGCAGCTGCGGAGTGCCAGATGAATTTCATTCAGGTAACTGACAATTTAGCTATAGCAAAAATCGCTTTTCAAATTCAAAGTATCGAGAGACCGAGGTTTGATAAGTTATTTATCCATATTGGAACATTCCATGTGATGATGGCTTTTTTCAAGGCCGTCGGTAAATTTATCGATGGTTGTGGCATAACTAATATATTGGTGGACAGTGAAATTATAGCAAGTGGCTCTGTTGGTACTTTCCTTACTGGGAAACATTTTAATAGATGTAAGTAACTACATCCGACGCTGTCACTCGCACTGCAAGTACTGCATTTAGAAACTTTTTTAACCTCTTATAAAATCGAAGTAGCAGACGAATGGAAGGATGTCCTACTGAATTTCAAATCATCCAAGTCGGAAAATCCTACAATTGATGATATCAATGTAGTTCAGGTCCTCATAAAGTACCAGAGATTTAAAAATAGAACGTTGCTTGGTGAACACGGTAAAACAGCGCAGTTCTATATGATGTACGTCGAATATATTGATTTGTATCTTTCATTGAACTGCAGTGTTCGGTTAGCTAAATTTCAAATCTTGAATATATTCTACCTCTGATGGCAAGTATTTTTTTACTTTTAATCAGCAAAATTATGCACGTTACATTGTATTATACCACGAGAAGCTGTTAAAAGTAGAGCAGACGTATCCTAAATTGGTAACGCAACTGGAGACAGGTGCATTCAGTGTTAAAAGAACGCCAAAGCCTTTTCAAGACAACCCGTGGATTTGACTTTGAGCAGACTATCAACGCTGATACTGCAAATAAATTGACTGGGATTAGCTATCTCACCAATTCAATATCTGCCCGTCAACGTTGGTGTCAGAGTCATAGTATTCGATCGTCCATAATTAGCCACATTTTAGATAGAGTTGGTCTACGTAGTGCCCAAGACATAACAGCTGATCTTGAAAGCAGCCGTATTAAAAAACATTAGATGCAGCTGGAAAGAGTGATAACACGGATAAAACAAAATATAAATCCGTTCTCGGATGAATTAGATAATAATTTTTATACAATGTTTCCACCGGCCAATCTGTTAACGAACGCATAGAAATTATTTTGCTGAACGCTAACATACTAGGAACTCAACAACGTAATCAGTTTATCAAAGAATGTTTAATTGATGATAAAAGATTTGAAAACCCAATAAAAAAGAATTATATTGCTAATTTTGCAGATGCGACAGGGAAGAAGAAAGTACGAATGAATGGAAAAGTAATGGAGATTAAAATGCAGCGAAATCTTTTCGGTAAACTACTACGATTATCAGTGGACAAAGATGCACAGATAGATCTAGTTTTGTCATATCCGTTAACTCCTATACCGCTCTCTATGCCACATTGATGGGGTGATCTGCAAGACTGATAAATCAATACTTTTCAAGACGCTGGAAAAGGAATTGAAAGAAAAAGGAGGGTCAGATGAATCTGAAGCGTGTGATGTTATGATTTACGATGGTTTCTTCATAATTCATCAATTGAAAAATTTACTTCACTTTTGGCAGCATCACCAAACAGATACTGAAAGTATTCACTGCGAACAGTGCATTACAGGTTATTAAAAAAAAAAAGAGGACGAGTGAAAGGTAACCACTTAGACATAAAAAGACCAGAGCAGAAACGTCCATCTAATTTTGTCCAGTGAACTGAAAACATTTACTTCAAAAAAGCTCTTGTCAAATTTCTCTGTGAAAATTGGTCCGAAAATTACATGGGGCTTTTTCTAGGAAACAAAACTGTTTTCGTAAATTACGATACCTGCTATAAATTCCAAGTAATGAATGATCAAGTTGTGATAACAGTAGAAGAACTTTTATCATGTCCATTGCAGGAAGAAGCGGATACAAAGATTATTTTCCACGTGTGCATGATAGACCGGCAAGCCAGAGTGACTGTCAGATGTTCTGACACCGATATTCTCATCATAATATTGGGTAACATGCACGTGGTGAGAAATGATGTAAAATTAAAAATTCAAACAGGAACTGGAAATCATCAGAGACTTGTTGATATAAACAGACTTTATGAAGTATTAGGGGAGAAACTTTGTCGAGCACTTCCAGCTTTTCATGCGCTGACTGCGTGCGACTTCAACCCAGCTTTTTATAGAAAAGGAAAACCCAAACCACTTCAAATATTGCGAAGATCGCCGAAGTACATGGAAACTTTAATTAAATTATCCAGCTTATCGGAGACTGATTTACTTGAAGAGATTTTCGGGGATGTAGAAGAATACGTTTGCAGAATTTATGGGCATAAACAATTTAATGATATAGATGTATGTCGATGGTACGTTTATGAAAGCCTATAAATTCAGTGACAAAGACGAGTTACTGAAACTGGATCAGAATTTCAAAGGTTCCATGATTCCTCCGTGTAAATCCGAACTACGGCAACACATCTTGCGTACATCGTACATTGCACAGCTCTGGAGTAACGTTCACTGTTCGATTCCAACTTTATCGTCTCCAACAGATTTTGGTTGGGAGTTGAAAGACGATCAGTATATTTTTAGATGGTTCGATTTGTACATAATTCATAATTCAATCTGTTTCAAATTCGTAATGATTCATTTCTGCACTTTCATTTCAGAAACACTGGAAGAAAATGATGAAAACGAAAAGCAGGATACTGAAGACTATCCAATTATTGAGGATGAGTCAGGAAGTAGTTCAGAGGAGAACGAAGGAACTGATTTCGAACTATCAGATAGTGAAAATTATTAATTCAATCGTTGATGAGATAAATTGAATAAAGTTTTTACTTTTTAATAAAAATATATTTTAGATAATATTCATTGCCGTACTTGGCGAAAACCTTACAGTTTCATTACTTTCACATTGAAAGATAAAAAAATTGAATCGAATAAATTGGAGCTGAGCGCTGAACACTCGCTGGGTCATTGCACTCTAGTTCGTTAGCGTGACTTACAGGTTCAGTCACCAGAAATTATCAGCTTACAATACTTTTTATAATCTGCATGCAAATGAAAGTTCAGCACTAAATTTTCAGCCGCGGCAAAATAGTCCAATTAAAAAAATTTTTTTTGCAAATTCATGCGCTCAGCTCACAAGGTTAGTCATCTCATATTTGCGACTTACATATTTTTTTATGGATATTTTGTATGTACCTTGCATTTCAGACATTTTCAGCCGCAGTAAAATGATCCAAAATTCATTGTTTTTTTACGAGATCAGCAGCTTTCCGTGATCTTGGGTCACCAGTCTGGACCAACTTACATTTCATTTTTTCATTAGCAACGACATACAAACAGATACTGAAAAATTGTGCTGAAGTAAAATGGTCCAGTTAAATTTGACGCCATCTCCCGGACTATAAAGACCTGGTCATGATTTCAGTTTATAGACCACCAAAATCAAAAAATGAAGAATTTCTAGAGATTCTAGAAAGTCTCCTACAGAAAATTTTTAATGAAAACGTAAGAACTGTAGTTGGAGGAGACTTTAACATAGATCTCTTATCAAAGTGTAGTTTAAAAACAAAGTTTTGTGACGTGTTTTCCACATACAATTTTTACCCTACTATTAATAGTCCTACAAGAGGGCACTATACGGAGATTTTTATAAGTAGGTACGGTAGTAAACTCAAATATGTCTGACCACTTTGATCAAATACTGTCATTTGTGTACAAATCAGATAAAAAACAATCAGAAATACGCTATAGACGAGTCTTGAGTGAAAGAAACATATCTCAATTTAAATTTGAATTAAGTAAAGTAAATTGGTCGGTTGTATATAAATGCAAATCTGCTTTTGATATTTTCTTCTCCATATTTATGAAAACATTTACAATGTGTTTTACACTAGTCAAATCAATATCAAAACAGTATGGCAAATAATAAATAATTCCATACTCAAGCCAAATTCTAATGTAGTCAACATTGTACATAATTGTAAAGAGCTTCTGTATGATGACGCTGCGAACTGTTTTAATTAATATTTTAATAATGTTCCTTTACAGCTTAGCAAAACTGTATCAGCAGATATTGACCCAAATTTCGCCAATAAGTATACTAAGTTTATTAATAAATCAATTTACTTGCTTCCAACTACTAACACTGAATTGTACAATTTTGCTTCTGCTATGACAAACTCAAAATGCAAGGATATTGATGGGCTCTCACTTTTTCTAATAAAAAATTGTATTAGTTTTATCTCTGAACCTCTAAAATATGTAATAAACCTATCCTTAGAAACAGGCGTATTTCCTGATAGTTTGAAGAGATTATTAATTAAAGTTTAAAGGTAGAGATAAAAGTAATGTAACCAATTTTAGACCACTGTGTATATTGCCAACATTCTCTAAATTTTATGAGCAAGTAGTAAAAGTCAGGTTAGTATCCTTTTTAGAACAATTCCATATTTTGCAGGAAGAATCTCATACTCCCTTAAAACAAATATCGGGGTTCCACAGGGTTCAATTTTAGGTCCCATGCTCTACCTAACATATAGTAATGATTTAAGTAAATTGTAATGTCACACTTTCCTTGTAACCTTATATCATATGCTGACGATAACAATATACTTATAAATTCAAATAATTATGACTTATTTGAGATAGCAAATAGTCTATACAACAGCATACAGTTTTGGGCTGCAAACAATAATTGGTGTTAAAGAAAAATAAAACCACAGCAATATTGTACAAAACTAACCAATCAAAACATCATCCAGTTAATAACATTATATTGAATAATGACAACAACAAAAGTTAGCAAAAACATGGGGGTTACAGTCGATACGAGTAGAACGCGCCCAGCTCGACCTTTGGACCCTGCTTTCACTTTCTCTGATGACCTCGCCTTGTACGTGTATGAGGTGATTTTTGAATGACGTCATCTGTGACCTCGCCTTGTACGTGTATGAGGTGATTTTGAATGACGTCATCTGTGACCTCGCCGTTACCGTGTACTAGGTCTTTTGGAAATTTTTTGCTGACGTCAATGCCGGCAGGGATTTTGGGGAAATTTTAATTAACGCCACTTTGGCATGATGATGTAATTGCTGAAGTGTTTTTCTATAAAAATTATGACGTCAATGTTTACCACCTGTATAAAAGCGACGTCTCTGTGTCTAACATTTAGTCTTGAAGTGTCTCGACAGTACTTATTTTAAAATGGCTGGTAAATTCAAATTCAACTCTGCCAAGAAGAACACAGCTCCTTACCATAGGCCACAATCACCAGTGTACAGACCTTCAGAAGTGGACTATAAAATGTACAACGAAGCTCGAAAATCATATGGTGTCACAACAGATGAAGACTGCAAACAGAATCTCGAAAAACGTGAGAAAAATACATTACTTAATGAGGTATTTATCCCGTTAAACAATAGTTAGACCAAATCAGCTTGTTTCGGGATGGATGTTTACAACAACTTCAGACCTTGTTTAAAAATAATTAAACAGGGGTTTAATTATGCAATACAGTTTTACTACCGCAATTTAAAACGTTTCTAGATGTGCTAGATGATATTATTAATGCTCTTCGATATAAAGATTCTGGAAGTTACGAGCTTGAAGATTATATCGTACTTACAACAGATTTAAATGCTGTAGATTCGCCCCGAAGAAGAGTGATGAAAAGTATCAGCTGTACTTAGGACTTAGTTCGCTACAATTAATTAGAAAAATGAAGAACTATTTTACATAGCGAATGAAAAATTAGAAAAGTGTGATTTTCAATTTAATCAGTTTATAGAAAACGTAGTTGACATAGTTGATAAAAAGAAAAACGTTGGTTATGAAAAGGTTGTTGACATAGATGAAATCGGATATGAAGAGTTCAATAAAGTGTTGGATGAAAAACATAAAGACAACAATACTTTGCAAGACTTAGTTCATAAATTTCCGCATTATGTAACCGTTCAGGTAAAAAATTATATGGAATCTTACGATGATCGGTTTTTGTATAAATAGTTTTATAATTTTGTTTCACTGTATAATTTAACAAATAAAATATATAACACGTTTCAATTAAATTTTTTTACTTTACATTTAATCACCGAGTGGTAACATGTACCAATTGAACACCCATTCTCTGCGATTGTAGCAGGCCCGTCAGGGTGTGGTAAATCATACTTTATCGTGAATTTTTTAAGAAAAAGAAACTGCATGTAATACTAAGTTTGAAAGTGTTTTGGTTTTACGACGAGTGGCAACCTCTTTACAAACAACTTACTGAAGTGCAATTCCAAGAAGGCTTACCAAGTATGGAATTGTTTGACGGTGCAAAACCTACGTTAATTATTATAGATGATTTCATGCGTGAAGCAAATTCCTCAATTGTGGATATATTTACAAAGGCTGTCATCACCGTAATTTAAGCGTGTTTTCTTAACTCAAAATATATTTCATCAGGGAAGGGCCAGCGCGACATTTCTTTAAATACGCACATTGTATTATTTAAAAACCCGCGCGATAAAGCCCAAATTAAACATTTAACTAGACAGATTTGTCCCGAAAATCCAAAATTTTTAGAAGAATCTACATTGATGCTACATCTAAACCTCATGGCTATTTACTCTTCGATTTAAAACAAACAACGCCGGATTTAGTTCGTTACCGCACCTCGATCTTTAACGAAGAAGGTCCATGTTGTGTTTACGCCCCTAAAAAACTTTAAATACGCCCGTTCAGATAAATTTGAAATAATCAAGCAATAATGCCCAAAGTGCTAGTTAAACACCGCGAACTCCTTCGCGCTCTTGCAGAAACTTGGAAATAAAGAACGTCTTGCATTACTAAAATGTGCAGACGATAAACAAGTGCATTGCATTTGCGAATGCGTGTACAATACTTTAAAGGAAAAGTTCCTTGTCACGTCACCAGAAATCACAACTTTCGCGTCATAAAGACATCTTGAGAAGATTGGTAAAACAGGGGAACCTATCAAAAAGAAAAAGAAAATCTTGGTTCAGCAAGGAGGCGCATTTCTACCACTTCTCATTGCACCTTTACTAACCGGTGTGCTAAGTAGTATTTTGGTTAAACATGGAACACGCCAAGAAAATGTTGCTTGTACTCACCAGAATTTAATACAACGTTTGAAATCATCAGAATCTGTCGAGAACAATATATTGTCTCAGCTGATACCGAGATGTACAATATTTTTGAATTCTAAACTTTCTGATCACGATAAATGGACACAGTATAACCAAATTCTTCAAAGATACTTACACTTTGCGGACGAAGTCCGACATCCTGTAAGCATACCGATACAAGAAAAAATCTATGTCGATACACGAAGAAAATCTTCAAGTATGCCAGACTTTGAAATTGTTGATACATTACCACCATGTATAAGAAAAAGGTGTTAGTTTTATGAAAATGTTAAATGCTTCGGGTGATATAATTGGGATAAAAACGGAACTGTCACAATAAAAGGTGAAATAATTCCTTCGTCAAATATTATAGACTTAGTGCATGATGCGATAAGACCTCGAAACATACGATGTATTGAAATTTTCTCTTCGTAATTTTCCTTTTTCGGATCAAATGTTTGTTCTTGTGGAGATACTACACTCCTCCGTTTTAAATTCCCTATTAGTTCTTGTGGAAAATTTATTTCTTTCAGAAATGTAGCAAACTGTGGCTAGCCTATCGGACTCGTATTTTTTCGAGGTCTTATCGCATCATGCACTAAGTCTATAATATTTGACGAAGGAATTATTTCACCTTTTATTGTGACAGTTCCGTTTTTATCCCACATTATATCACCCGAAGCATTTAACATTTTCATAAAACTAACACCTTTTTTCTTATACATGGTAGGTAATGTATCAACAATTTTAAAGTCTGGCATACTTGAAGATTTTTCTTCGTGTATCAACATAGATTTTTCTTGTATCGGTATGCTTACAGGATGTCGGACTTCGTCCGCAAAGTGTAAGTATCTTTGAAGAATTTGGTTATACTGTGTCCATTTATCGTGATCAGAAAGTTTAGAATTCAAAATATTGTACATCTCGGTATCAAGCTGAGACAATATATTGTTCTCGACAGATTCTGATGATTTCAAACGTTGTATTAATTCTGGTGGTACAAGCAACATTTTCTTGGCGTGTTCCATGTTTAACCAAAAATACTACTTAGCACACCGGTTAGTAAAGGTGCAATGAGAAGTGGTAGAAATGCGCCTCCTTGCTGAACCAAGATTTTCTTTTTCTTTTTGATAGGTTCCCCCTGTTTTACCAATCTTCTCAAGATGTCTTTATGACGCGAAAGTTGTGATTTCTGGTGACGTGACAAAGGAACTTTTCCTTTTAAAGTATTGTACACGCATTCGCAAATGCAATGCACTTGTTTATCGTCTGCACATTTTAGTAATGCAAGACGTTCTTTATTTCCAAGTTTCGCAAGAGCGCGAAGGAGTTCGCGGTGTTTAACTAGCACTTTGGGCATTATTGCTTGATTATTTCAAATTTATCTGAACGGGCGTATTTAAAGTCTTTTTTAGGGGCGTAAACACAACATGGACCTTCTTCGTTAAAGATCGAAGTGCGGTAACGAACTAAATCCGGCGTTGTTTGTTTTAAATCGAAGAGTAAATAGCCATGAGGTTTAGATGTAGCATCAATGTAGGCTTCTTCTAAAAATTTTGGATTTTCGGGACAGATCTGTCTAGTTAAATGTTTAATTTGGGCTTTATCGCGCGGGTTTTTAAATAATACAATGTAATGCGTATTTAAAGAAATGTCGCGCTGGCCCTTCCCTTGATGAAATATATTTTGAGTTAAGAAAAACACGCTTAAATTACGGTGATGACAGCCTTTTGTAAATATATCCACAATTGAGGAATTTGCTTCGCGCATCAAATCATCTATAATAATTAACGTAGGTTTTGCACCGTCAAACAATTCCATACTTGGCAAGCCTTCTTGGAATTGCACTTCAGCTAGTTGTTTGTAAAGAGGTTGCCACTCGTCGTAAAACTAAAACACTTTTTCAAACTTAGTATTACATGCAGTTTCTTTTTCATTTAAAAAATTCACGATAAAGTATGATTTACCACACCCTGACGGGCCTGCTACAATCGCAGAGAATGGGTGTTCGAATTGGTACATGTTACCACTCGGTGATTAAATGTAAAGTAAAAAAAAATTTAATTGAAACGTGTTATATATTTTATTTGTTAAATTATACAGTGAAACAAAATTATAAAACTATTTATACAAAAACCGATCATCGTAAGATTCCATATAATTTTTACCTGAACGGTTACATAATGCGGAAATTTATGAACTAAGTCTTGCAAAGTATTGTTGTCTTTATGTTTTTCATCCAACACTTTATTGAACTCTTCATATCCGATTTCATCTATGTCAACAACCTTTTCATAACCAACGTTTTTCTTTTTATCAACTATGTCAACTACGTTTTCTATAAACTGATTAAATTGAAAATCACACTTTTCTAATTTTTTCATTCGCTATGTAAAATAGTTCTTCATTTTTCTAATTGATTGTAGCGAACTAAGTCCTAAGTACAGCTGATACTTTTCATCACTCTTCTTCGGGGCGAATCTTACAGCATTTAAATCTGTTGTAAGTACGATATAATCTTCAAGCTCGTAACTTCCAGAATCTTTATATCGAAGAGCATTAATAATATCATCTAGCACATCTAGAAACGTTTTAAATTGCGGTAGTGTAAACTGTATTGCATAATTAAACCCCTGTTTAATTATTTTTAAACAAGGTCTGAAGTTGTTGTAAACATCCATCCCGAAACAAGCTGATTTGGTCTAACTATTGTTTAACGGGATAAATACCTCATTAAGTAATGTATTTTTCTCACGTTTTTCGAGATTCTGTTTGCAGTCTTCATCTGTTGTGACACCATATGATTTTCGAGCTTCGTTGTACATTTTATAGTCCACTTCTGAAGGTCTGTACACTGGTGATTGTGGCCTATGGTAGGAGCTGTGTTCTTCTTGGCAGAGTTGAATTTGAATTTACCAGCCATTTTAAAATAAGTACTGTCGAGACACTTCAAGACTAAATGTTAGACACAGAGACGTCGCTTTTATACAGGTGGTAAACATTGACGTCATAATTTTTATAGAAAAAACACTTCAGGCAATTACATCATCATGCCAAAGTGGCGTTAATTAAAATTTCCCCAAAATCCCTGCCGGCATTGACGTCAGCAAAATTTCCAAAAGACCTAGTACACGGTAACGGCGAGGTCACAGATGACGTCATTCAAAATCACCTCATACACGTACAAGGCGAGGTCACAGATGACGTCATTCAAAAATCACCTCATACACGTACAAGGCGAGGTCATCAGAGAAAGTGAAAGCAGGGTCCAAAGGTCGAGCTGGGCGCGTTCTACTACCCGAATATGTTTTTTGCATATCCCACCTTGTGTGTGGCACAGCAAGTGTGTAAGTCCTGCATTAGTGTCGAAGACATTAATCAGAATTGCATAATCTGTGGAAAACGTGAGCACATCTTTAAGGAAAACCCTGTCGACGATTTTCTAAATTACGTTTCGGTACTTAGAAAAAAATGTAAAGGGAAATAGTGGCATTGGCACATAATATGAAGGGATACGACGGTACTTTTATTTTAAAATCTTTATTTAAAAACGTTAACGGGTGGAACTCTAAAATTATTACAACAGGGACTAAATTAATGTCAATCAATTGCGACAGGAACATTAAATTTATCGATTCCATCAATTATATGCCAATGCCGCTATCAAAGTTACCAAAACTTTCAACTTTTCAGGCTCGAAAGGGTACTTTCCCCATTTTTTCAACACTTTGGCAAATCAAAATTATGTAGGCCCATTACCACCCACTCAATATTATGGCTGCGAGGAAATGTCAACTTCTGTTAGAAGTGATTTCATGAAGTGGCATACGAGAACCAGGTAAGTCTTAACGTTATTTTGATTTTCAAGTTGAAATCGTCAAGTATTGTGTTGAAGATGTCAATATTTTGCGGAAGGCTTGCTTGGAGTTCTGGTCCCGCTTCACCACTTCTAACGGAGTTGATCCGTTTAGGGAATCTTGCACAATCGCGGGATCGTGCAACGCCGTGTTCAGACGGAACTATTTGAAACCAAATTCAATAGGGCTTATTCCTCCCAATCGGGTACAGAATGGCTGATCAGCAATCCGCCATTGCAATTAAATGGTTTCTTTGGTTGGAAAAATCTTTAGACATCCAAATTCAACACGCCGGTAACTTAATTGATATTTAAAGTTTGAACATAGTAGTCAAATACCCTATTAACAACAAATGCGCGCTTTGAAGTCTATGACTCAGGTTTAATTCGGTAAATACAAAATTTAGAGATTTTTAGTTAAATGCAATGGTTTGTAATTGTATCTTTTTTCGTCAAATAAAGATGTTTTTTCTGCAAAAGATTTTTGAAAAATTAGACGTTATGCTACAGATCCTTTGAGGGGATAAATGGCGAATATTTTTTATTTATTATTATTATTTATTTCATTATCGGTTATGTTTTTGAATTAGACTAGTTCAAACTTAATGTAGGATTACTTCTCACTCAAATGTAGTACTTGTATAGTAAATAACTATTATGTTAATATTCAAAGTTATATATTTGATTGCATTTGTAGTTTATAATAGTGTATAAAGTTATATATACATTAAGCCGCATAAATATTAAATAAGTAACGATTTACAAGATACAATACTGTAAATATTGCAAATTATAATATTAAAACAATATATTGTTGTTTATAAAATACATTATATATGTTTTACAATACGAGATATAATATACAATTAATCGTTCTTAAAATATATTTGATGCGATACTTTGAAACATGTATCGTATGACATTTTCACACCCTTAAAAATATTTTTCTGCAAATAGCGCAAGCACATCCAGGTGTTGTCGTATTGGATATTAAGGTATTCGTACAAGTGTGGCAGAAAGAATGAGAAAATTCAACGATATAATGGAAATCTTTTAATGGTTTCATCTCCCAACAAATTGAGCATTTTTCAAATTTGTTGAGTAACAATTTGAAAACGCTTTCATTATCTTTATCGAATAAATAACTTAACACAACTTTGTTATTTTGTTGAAGTACTTTATCAGCTTCTGTTTCGAACTCTGAAGAAATGTCGGTAGTATATTTGGAAGTGTTCTTTCCCAGTTTTAATTTTTTTAAGGCGTTAACGGTTGAGCACTTGATATTGATCGCTTGGATTTGGTATACGAAATCGATGGTCTTGATTTTGTTGTGTCATCTGTTTCCTCACTATTTTCATCGTCATCGCTACCATTATCTTCGTCGTCATCAGTATCTAAATCGATGTCGGTTTCTTCGTCATCACTATTGATAAAAGATGGAAGTATAAAAGTTGTAACTTCTTTAGTTTCCGGATTATACTGTATATATGTATCTTCTAATTGGTCCCATTTTGACAGTTCGTTAAAAAGAAACTCTTCGGCAGTTTCTTCATGCTTCAATTTTAATAACAATTTATTATCGTTTGCTTTTAAAAGGTTAGTGATATATTTATAAGTGATTAATTTTAAATATTTTTGTTTGATAATTATTCCACGAGGTTGTAGGTTTAAAACACGAAACAAATTTACACAGCACTTTATTTAGAATTCTAGGATTTTTAATAAACGAGTAATTAACGCGTTCATAGACTTGGTTATTTTTGGTCGAACCATTGCTTCTTGCTAAATATGAAAATAAAACTAGCTTTTTAAAATAGAATATCTGTATTATATAGCATTGCTGAAACAATTAGTATGACTAATTTAGTAAAAAGTTAAATTTTTTGATCGCACAGTTATATTTGTTTCTAATTAGAAAATTTAGGGTGTATTAAGAAATTTATTTTAATAACGTTTTTGGTCTCATTAGGTAATTGATTTATTTTCTTTGTAATTTTAGAAAATCTCACAAATTAATATTATCATTATTATTACATAATAGTAACTATTGTTATTGTTTACGTTAATATTTTACCAAAAGTGTAAATAGTTTTGTTATTATTTAACATTGTATAAAGCAAAATAAAATTTATTAAGTACACCATTATCTTTAATTTAATTGTGTAGACGTGCAGAATCTGAACAAAAGAATTGTCTATAATTACATTTTTCATTGGCACGTTTTAAATAAAGATGTTTTCCTATTGTACCTTTTCAGCCAAATATAGATGATATACTTACACAAAATTTTTGAAGAATTAAATATTGTGATACAGGCCTATTGCAAAGGTTAAAAATCGAATCTTTTTATTTATTTATAAATAAGGCATTACATGAAATAGAATCCTGGGAAGGTAATGACGAAGATGCTGAAATGATCAACTCCTCGTCAATGTTGTTTAAGTGTGTATGCAGTGTTTTTTAAATTTTAGTCTATTCATTAACGCTAAAAATCATATAATCACAACGTAACTGTTGACTACCCAAAAATCAATTACATATGCAATACATCATGAAATTATGTTTAGCAGATAGTGTATATGGGTAAGCTTGCCCAGGGCTAAGAATTAACTATATGTGATCATACAAGACCCGTATGATCTATATTGGAAATACTTTATTTACATTCACGTTAGTATAAATATAAAATATGTATATTTTGATTATTCACGAAGTCGTATTTTTAATTTCATCAATTAGAAAATTAGTAAGTATAGTACAAGTCGTGTAACAATAAGTTTTTAGTATATCTTAAAACATATTTAATTGCTTCCTTCAAATTTTTATATTCGTCATCTGAAGCTGATTGAACATCATTACAGAATCATTCAAGGTTCAGATTATGTGAGTTAACATCTTTTACTTTATTCAATATAAACTCTTGCATTGTGAATAAAGTTTGAAGACTATGATGTTTAATGTATAATTCAAAAATTTCAATGTGATAAATTGCATTTGTCAAACGTGTACATTTCGAGATACTTAGCATCATTGTTATGTGTTCGCCTACATGTTACAAAAGAATCTTATGCGTTATCGTTGTAATGTTTCTTTTGATTTTTGTTAGAACCACTACCGTAATAATAAAATGTTTTTTTGTAAACGTCTTATACTCTTCCTTAGAATGATTCTCGGTTTAGATAAATTTTCTACTAATTTAATTGTATTTTTGATAGAATAAGATGGTTTGAAATTAATTTCTTTTGATATAACGCGGGATAGAAATTTAGAAATAAAGTATGTTGGTGAAGATTTGTAATTAACTATTGGTCTAATAGGATGGTTGGTTTTATGTATTTTAGGTAAAGAGTATAAATTTGGAATTTTTGGATTTGAGATTTTGATGTTTGTAGAATATACATTAAAGAAACTAAATGTTCCTTGAGTTTCATAAATGATTTTGGAAGTTAGTAAATTAAATTTATTGAATGGTGAAGATTGTTGGATAATTAAGTTTGTGACGTCACGTAATTTGGGTATTTTATCGATGCATTCTAATTAACGCATATTTTGAGTAATTCTAGTTAAATTTAATTCTAGTTTTTAGTTGTGGCGTAAAATATAAGAAATTTTGAAATTCAGATGAAAATCTGTAGTTTTCCTACTTAAGATCAATGATCATTAACGTTCTATACCCTAAAAATTATGAAATTTGTAAGTATGTATCAAACAACAAAAAGAATTTGTAAATTCGAATGTATTTGTCAAGCAGTAAAAAGCCGTTGTTAGGTGTAACTATTGGTTTTTTTAACATCATTTTGTTTAAAGGTTTATGTTTTACTTGAATAACAATTTAAGAAATAAGGAATTAATTTGTTTATTCTCGCTATATTTTCAATAAAGGCTAACAATTTGTTATTCCAAAATTGTATTTCAATCAATACATAAAATCTATAATATGTTTTTCTTAAGAAGACTTTAGATGTTTAAATTGAAAATATTGCTGTACCCTGTTTCATATTTTTACATTAGTTTTAGTTTGTTTGAGTAACTTTTTACATTTTACGTTTAGTTTTTTCCGATTTTGTAAACGGAAACGCGAAATCATTTTTAGAACATGTTTAATTCTTATGTCACGCATTTGTTGTTGATGGTTCGTTTGTCGAAGGTACTTTATTGTTTTCTTTAAACAAAATTCTGAATGAAATCTTTTTACGTTTTTTTCTTAAAATTTTACATTATTTTTAAATATTTGCAATGATTCACTAGAAACTATGCATTTTTGAAAGCAGAGGAATGTCAATTATTCATTAGTGTCGTTAAAATTTCACCAGCGAAACATTAATAGTCCTTGTGGATTAATGGCCATCGACAAATTTCCAATAGTTGAAAAGTGCATTTTTAACATTTTTGTTTTTGAAAAACTATTCCTTTAATTTTTAAATAATTCAAAACGTTTGTTATTTTCAAAGTATTTGTTTTATCTATTATTCATCTATATGGTTCATCCAATTTACTGTTGGTTTAGTTTAGAGCTACAGAGTGATGTTGAAAAAGATTGCAGTTGTACAATTATTAAAATTCGTTTAATTTACCACGGCAGAAATGTTTACAGTTTTTCGTTTGCACATTATTCTTATAGATTGCTAACGTATTCCAATTTTTCTCAAAGTTTTATCTATTTAGAATTATTTTAAGATTCGTTTAAAATATGACAATAGAAAATTTATTTAATCGTTTCGGTATGCAGGTACACGTCATTCGCACAGCGAAGGAAAATACCGCGTGACGTGATTAGAGCTAATTACGATTTCTAATTATTATATTTCAGTTTATTTTCGACCACCGGTAGTGTTAGATCTCGTGTATGTAGGGGTAAGTACGTTTTTAATTATTTTTTTTTGATTTAGTTTTGATCGCGTATTTACTTTTTTACGCTGGATGGTTTTACTTCCGTTCAAAATTAGTTTTATTTTTAAATTATTTTTAAATATTAGTTTCTTAATTTAAAATTTTTATTTGTGTTTGTTTTTAAATCAACCATTTTGATTTTAACGTTGAGTATTTTTATCTTTGCAGCGCTAAGTTTCGATTTTACGTTACAAAATTTGTTTTTAATCTATGAACCGTGTTATAAACGTTATTCTGTAATGCATGATGTAGTAATTCCTTTTAATTCTGCTTGTTTGGCGTTGATTATTTTTTTATTTTGTGTGTCGTTAATTTTTGATTTTAATATTACCTTTGCATGATGTTGTAATTTTGATTTTGTTCAAACACATTATCGTATTCAACATCTAATTTTTCTTAATCAGTTTCAAAATTCATTTTATCAACCAAGAACTTGTAGTTTTTTTTTTATTTACTTTATTTTATAATTTACACTTTACAAATTTCTTTCTTATAATTCCACCACTTTTGTTGTTTGAATTTGAACATTTTTAGTGTTATAGCGCTAATTTTTTATATCGTGATTAATTATTTAACATACGTCTCAACATTTTTATTTAAAATTTTTTAGTTAGTATGAGGTGGCACTAGATGTCGCAACTTAATTATTAATCAATTCATTTCATTAGATAAGTTTTAATTCCGCCATATTGTTTTACGTTGTGTATTTTAATTTTACAGCGCTAAGTTATCGATTTTTATGATTCATTATTAAATATTTAAAAATTTCCATTCAATTTATTACATTTAGTGTTTATTTTAATTTCTTTTTCAATTTACAGAAGATGAAGACCGTTGGGAAATATGTGCGTTGAAGAAGGATGCAGCAGTACCACATCTCCATCGCGAGCAGATGAAGAAGAAGAAGATGTCCATGTGATCCAACGTTTGCTTAATATTTTCATGTATTGTAGTATTGAATGTAATATGTATGTAAATGAGAGAGACAAATATATATTTTTTATCTTTATTGCACTATTTTATTTTCAAGGTAAGACGTACGTCATTATGCCAAAGTGGCGTTAATTAAAATTTTCCCAAAAAAAATCCCTGCCGGCATTGACGTCAGCAAAAATTTCCAAAAGACCTAGTACACGGTAACGGCGAGGTCACAGATGACGTCATTCACAAATCACCTCATACACGTACAAGGCGAGGTCACAGATGACGTCATTAAAAAATCACCTCATACACGTACAAGGCGAGGTCATCAGAGAAAGTGAAAGCAGGGTCCAAAGGTCGAGCTGGGCGCGTTCTACTGATACGTCTCTTGATTGGGAATCCCACGTGAATGAATTAGCGAATATCAAACGCATTTTCGTTCTGCAGAAGAAAGACGTAAGAGCCATGTTTTAGCTTAAACCTAGGGAATTGTGTAAAATATATTTTATAGAGCATAAAATTATGACGGTATATAGTATTTACATTTATGACGTAGTTCTATTTGTTTATAAAAATTCATACCTTTTTAAACTACACTCTGATTACCATTTGTACTTAACTAGAAAAAAAACAATTTCACAATTCCAAATCATAAATTGTCAAAATTTGAAACACCACTTATATATAATTGTTGTAAATTCTATAATCACCTGCCAATCAATTTTTAAAACAATTTAAGTTCCAACACTTTAAAAAAAATTGAAAAACTTGAGAGCGCTTTGTATAATATTAACAATTTTTTTCGTATTGTATTATAGTGTTTTTTCTATGAATTGTTTAGATTTTGTTGATGTTCACTTTGTTGTACAAACATTAAAGAAATAAAAGCTTATCTTATCTTATCTTACACCCACATCCCTCTTCGACTGGTTGAGCTGCGGCCAAGGTTTTCGACACTGCCGTTTAATTTAATACTTGATAAGAATAAACCGTAAAAATAGAATCTTCTATTGAAAATAAGCATGTTAATGACGGCTACCGGAATAACCAAAGTGTGACTGTGTCGTCAGTACCTTAGATGTTTTCGTCATCATCCAAAGCTTTGATAAATAAATTTTGATATTTCTCCAATTTATGAATGCCCTGAGGTCTTCGCGCCTCTCAATGTCGCCCTTGCAAATACAATTTTCTTCTTCGAAGCGTTTAATAATAATTTTCTTATGACGTCAAAAAGAATTGCAATTTATCTACCTACACTTCGTGAAAGGTCGACAGAAATTGATGGATGCATTATTTCACAAAATACGACCATGAACCTTCTTGATACCCAATTCTATTTCCAGCTCTAATATCACATATATTTCCTTAAAATAAATCTAGAAGACAAACTCAGAAGTACTCACGAAAAACGAAATATAATTGGCAAAAAAGTACAACAATTTAATTTCATTTTATTCTTGAGTTTATAATAAGTTTTTTAAAACAACTGTTACGTTTTAACAAAAGTTTGTATAAATAAGCGTACAATTTAATACACCTACTATGAAAAAAAAAACAAACAGAAGAAAATAAAATTATTTACACAGTGCAAAAGCATTATCGCTTTTGTTTGTCTTCCAAACTAAATTAATGTTAAAATTATTCAAATTTATAATTGTTTGCGAAATTCTTGCAATCAATCACTTCAGGTGAAAAGAAGATAATAATATTTCTAACTTCTTCTTGCACTTGAACGTTTCCGTTGTAGATTATGTCTATATCCGTTAAGTTAATTTACTTGCTTTATGATCAACATTATTAGGTGTGTAATTTTAAGCAAAAAAAATTAATCGTGAACATATTGATTTATGTAAGTTTTACTGCACATATTTCTTATTTAATAACACTTTTATAATATATTTGAAGGTTTAGTTGATTTTTAATTCTTTTTCAGTAAATAATATTTAATTGCGTTGCGGGTAACTTTGAGGACAAATAAACTAATTAACCGAAACTAGTGTCCTGAATATAATTAGTTTTAATACAACTAAAACTGTCACTGTTACAGGTACCATCAATATAATTAGAAAATTATTGTTTATTTCATTGAATTCGAATATCCAAGTTGCTACAGAGTTGTCAAAAACAACACGGAATCATGGTTCAACTTTAAATTCTTCCTTTTTGGATTTAGACATATTTTTAACTTCAGACAGATTTTCTGAAGGCACTGAACACGATTGTGATTGAAACAAAAATTATTCAAATTTGTTAAAATAGTCAACAAAAATCTCTCAACTGAAAATACCATTGTCTTAGACCAAAGTTACCGACGGATGGAGAAGAAAAAATTCCATCTCAAATTGGAATTCAACAAAGTTATCTGTTTCAGCCTACTGTTTTCAGTGCTACTACTCAACCCTTAATTGATAAATTTAAATAAAAAAAAAAACTATTTGCAAAAATAATATAAATTATTGGCTTGTAATGTTATGTTTAAATTGTAGGAATCCTCAGTTGAAATTGAGCCTTCTTTAAATAGAGGAATTTATGAGTTCATTAAGACCCAGTTCCTTATTAAGCCGATGTTTCGTCTATGAAGTATAGGTTTCATCAAGGCATCTAAAAGTATGGGGTATCAAGTTGAACGCTCACTAGCAAAAGTAGAATCGAGTTACATAAATACATATAAACAATTAAAAACAGTTACATAATAGTTATTTACGTATCAAGGGCATAATCAATATGTTTATATTCGAGGGCAATAGCCCGAGATTTATAAACATCGATTATGCCCGCGGTTCATATGTTTTATTTTCCACTTGAAATATGAAAATTCATTGATAAAATACTTGCAAACATTCCATGTGAATGAAACGCGGCTGCTTTGTCTGTGTACTTTGTTTTGTATGTATGACAATTTGTTTGTTTATTTTAAAAATTAAAATTATAAAATTATAAAGCTGATGGGGAGTTGCTTCCTAAAAAGTCACGGCCACTGTACGAAAGAGAGCTCCAGAAATTTGAAGACTGGAAAAAGAAAAATTCTGTCACAACTGTCAGTGAAACAGTTTTAATGGGGTATTTCCAGGAATTGGTACGTATATTTTTAGTTGATTTTTTATTAATCGTATTAATGGTATATATTTTTAGTCAGAATTATTTACCCCGAATTCCTTATGGTCTAAATACTCCATGTTGAAGGCCACATTATTAGTATACAACAAACTAGACATAGGAAAGTTCAACCGGCTGGAGGCATTCCTGAAGCCAACTTCAAAAGGATACATTCCGAGAAAGTCTAAAATTTTAACACGCGAAGACGTCTTAAAATTTTAAGGATGCTTCAAACGACATGTACCTTTTGTAAAAAAGTATGTAAACACGGCACGAATGTGATGGTGATGGGCGTGTTCGTTGGATTGCGAAGGGACGAGTTGGTAAGGTTAACTATAGACGATATAAACGACCGAGGAGCCGTCGTAGTGATAAAAATTCCATACACAAAGACTGGCGGTTCAAAAAGGTTTAATATTGTCGAGGAAAACGAAATAAGTGCCTTGCAAATATATAGGAAATATGCAGCATTGCGTCCAAAAGGACTAAAGGAGCGGCGCTTTTTCTTGTGCTACCGTAATGGGAGATGTACGGCCCAACCAGTTGGCAAAAACACGTTCGGGAGTATACCTTCAAAAGTGGCAAAGTATCTGGGTTATGCAGATGGGAGAGAGTAGACGGGACATTGCCTGCGCCGTATATGACATGTTGACATTAAAGAGACATGGTAAATGGAAGAGTGATGCAGTGGCATCTGGGTACATAGAAGACAGTATCGCATCCAAGAGCAAAATTGCCAGGATGATTGCCGGAGCCAAGATAACGAAAGGCGAAACCTCCAACAATGTTGTGAATATGTCTTCGTTTACTAGACCTGAGGACTCTTCGCTTGAAGGCAATAGCCAATTTAATGGATCATTTTCCAATTGTATTTTTAATTTTAATTTTAAGGATCAAAAATGAGCTAACTTATGAGCATTAAAAACGATTTCTAAATTTCTGTTTTTATTTTTGTCACCATTAGTAGGAATTAGCGGGCGTAATCATTATGCTCGCTTATTATGGCCCTAGGGCGTAATGAACAGGTTTATACAGCACGTATCACAGACAAAACCAATCAATAATATACAAGTGTAAAATAAATAAATTAACAAATTATGTAAAACAAACTTTGGCTTTACATTCATTTATTTAACTGTTTTTAATTGTTTTTAGGTATCTATGTAACTGGAATTAATGAATTTCTACTTTATTTGTTTACATTATGCTGATATTACTTTGAAACAAGACAATGTCAATTTTGTTTACCAGAACTCAAACTCTCACGTAGAGTGTATTAGTAGACAAAAAAAACTGTGTTATTCTATACATTTCTTCTCCAACTTATGCTTTTGATGTTAACCGTATCGTGCCTGCATCCATTATGTTTTATTCTTAATCCTTGAGTGTGCTCTTATAGAACTCTTCTTGGTGGAGGTGAAGTAAACAAAAACAACTTAGAAGTTGAAACTTTTTGCCCCTGATTGTGTGGATGCCGTTTGAAACTAAGTGACATTATCAGCTATTAATGAATTTTAATACTTTATTGACAAACAACTCAGTTTTGAGATAGCCTTCATAATGCTGGGAGATACATCGCCAATTTCCACCTACTGAGTTGTTTTTGTTCACTTCACAATAGAGGGTCCTATTAGAGTATACGCAAGCATTAAAATTTTTTGGAAGAAAACACCTGTTTTTTCCTTATTTATCCCAAAACTTTGTTATACAAATGGACGTTATGGACTTTGGTTTAAGAGTTGCATTAATACAAAATTTCAAAAAACTGGCAAGACAATAAAAATTCATCAGTTGCTCTTTTAGGAAAAAAATATTTCTCTGTGACAGAGAAAGAGTGTGTTGTGCAATTAGCAGAATTCCTTACTATAGTCTTATTATACCTTTCTCTACCCCATTGATTTCAATGACAGACAGAAAGAAAAGGGCGAGTATTATTTTTATTATACCGTTACTTTACTAATTTCAATTCTTTCAGGTGAACTATCCTAGATAGTCTAGCAAACTGCAGCAATATGATTTTGAAATTATTCACCTCAAAGGTAAAGGCTATGTGGTGCCAGTTGCAGTTTCTTGCTATGGGGCTATTTTCAATATTATTTACGCAGAATATAACGTTACTACAATTGGTATACTTGTACTCATTAATTTTCTAATTGTGTAATTACTGAAAATTTACTTTATCCTCTTTTTTTCGGTCATCTTCAGAACGGAAATTACCAATACCTAATTCTTTTCAGTTTCTGAACACGTTCAGTGATCTATTTACGGTAGGACTTTTCAAAATAATAAAAACATTCGGAAGTTTTTGTAAACATTTTATTTATTTATTTATTTATTCATATGGTACATTTTAAATATTGTGTTGTGATGTAAGTGTTATGTATGGTGCGCCAGAAGATCAGTATAAACCTGTATAGTGCGGTGACGAAACTGTGTGCAATAGTGGGTTGGTTCATCTTGGCAAAGCATTTGCTTCAAGGTTTAGGAAAACCACTAAAACTTAAACATGGCATGACGACATATAATGGACCGGTCCAAGCGCCAGTCACAATAATGACGAAAACAATAGTAAGTTAAAGAAATAGCAAAACAAAATAATGGGAAAACAGATAATCAGGACAAGAATACAAATTTTGTTAACATTACTATTGCCCTATAAGAATATATATATTTGCTATTATCCTACATGTAATTCTCATAAGCTAGAACTACAAAAACTTATGTTTTAGATTCCTTACAGAAAACCTTATTCACACATATCAAGTACTTATTTTCAAAATTAGTCTTCAGGCAATGTAGTTTAATTTCGTAGCTAACAATTTTTCTAAATCACTTGTTATCATTTTTTATTTGTGTCTATGCTAATGAGTTTCACCATACGTAGAAAAAAATTGACACGTGAGCTAATCATGGAGTTTTAATACGCACAACAACAACAATTGTTGTGGTGTTCAAAATATTGTATTGAAGTAATATGCTTTCCAGGTAGAACATTTACATTTCTAAAACGTTCCAAGTGCGTTCCACTGAAACGTGAAATCACAATCTAGTAATTTTTATTTATTAGTCTACCAATGGACGGTAAAGAACAAAAAACATTGTTTTTTTAGAACGGGCTTTGTTGCAATGGCCGACAGAAAACAAAAGGTTGAAATTACAAATTTAGAATTATTATAAAATAGTCCTAAAATGATCAATTCTTCCATTCTAAACCCAATTTTAACAATTTTTTACAATATTGTTTGGATAATAAGCTCATACAAAAACATATAAAAAATTTCCGGAAAAATTCCGGAAAACTGATATTTTTGAAAAGTCTTTTTTTCTTTTGATAATTTGCACATAGACGTATAATCTAATTCTGAACAACTTTTGTCTTAGGCATTTTTCAATATCTTGTCATCTAACCTTACTTTTTACATATTTAAGGGATATTTTTTAAATTTGCCGCCATGACAGTGGTCACATGTCATTCAACATGCTGAATTTAGTTGCCAAAAAAAATTTTCGGATATCTCAATTACAAAAATGTTTCCCATTTGAAGCAAACTCTTTGCGGGTCACTGTATAAATGTAGTTTAAGTAATAACGATCATTTTTTAAAAAAACATTTAAAAAACGCAAAATTTTTAAATTTATTCTTGTTCTTATTGTTGAAACACCTTTTACTCTTCCCGTTTAGCTTAAACAATTACGTATGGGTTGGTCAGTGTCGTACTATAAATCGAATAATATGAAATATATTAAACAGTTGGTGTTGATTGGTTCTAAATCTATTGTATTCAAGTACTCGTTAAAAAGTACGGTTTTTGTTAGAACTAGAATAGAATATTAATTGGAATTAGAATAAGAATAATCAAAAGTTAATTCCCGGGGCTACTGACAAAATCAGCGGTTACTTATTTGCGCGGGAATTTAATTATATTATTATAATTAATTAAAATCAAACTACAAGTAGACTGAGAAACTCAGTTATTTTTTGCACGGGCCCGATAAAGCGTCGATTTTCAACACGAAACGTCGCCATATACTAAAAATGCAGTTTTTTCTATCCGTGCTCCAATTAGAACGTTCCGTAGACAATTTCTACGGCAAAACAACCCATTACAGGAAAAAGAGAAGAAAGCATCTTATCGATTAATAAATTAACTACATTTCTTAGTTTATACTATTATTCGCGTGTTCTTTATTCACGAAGTGTCGTAAGACACTCATTTCACTTAATAAACAATGTTAACAAAATAACCAATAATTTTCATCTAAACTTAAAATGTTACATAAAAATAATAAACAAATAAATAGCAATTCTTGGTCACCATGTATATAGGTCGGTAACACACCAGACAACTAGCGGTCGACTAGCGTAGTATAAACTGTAAATCAAACGTTAGTGAATATTCTGTTGATTGCTCCAGGAATTGTTTTATTTCAAGTTGATTTCGGTGCGACCGTTTTTGTAAAAGTAAGACGTGGTACGGAATTTCGAACTTAATTTTGATTAAATACTTCTTCAAACTCTTTTCTTGCATGAACGGTTATAGATCGGGGAAGGTTGCTTGCTGGTTTACCTCCCCGGTTGAGTTTTGACTCAGTTTCTTCAAACGTTTACGATAAACGTAGTAGTTCTTGCATGACGAACGTTAAGACTGTATTCGGGCCCCTTTCTTCATCCTGGTAGTAGCCGATTATTGTTAGAATATAATGATTAATTGTGTAGAAGAGGTTTCAAAGTTTGGTGGTTGGAGAGTAAGTGAGAAGATGAATAGAACGGTGCAGCACACTCTACCGATACGTTCAGCTGAGTTCTTACACGGAGGAAACGGAGTATTATAGAATAAGTAACGGTAAATACTGCGAAACAAATTTAATTACTTGACAGCTTCGCCAATTAAAAAATAAACAAAGGAAAATGCTGCCAAATAAATTTAATTACTTCACAGCTTGCTGGTTACAAAACAAACTTGTCAACGCCATTTTCTGACGTTTTACATTCTATTCCTAGATAACAGTAGCTACAATATCACTGAATTGGTTTCATACATAGAATATTTCAAATCGTAGATACAATAAAAAAAAATTTCTTTACGGCGTTTTTATATTTCGAATGGATGTTCCATAATCACTTTTTAAAAGTAAAAAAAAACGTTTAGAACTCCTTCAATGAAACGTCACTTATGGTCACCATAACGCGGGTTAAATATATATGTTCCAAAACGGTTTTTTTTACCTTATGATCTAATTTTTTTTGTAATTGAAAAATGTGCGACTAAGACCCTTGAGAAAACTATTCATTGTCAAAATCTTACGCTAAAACTAACAGGTAGCATCATCTAAGCTTGGGGGATACTATATCCAAATATTGTTGGATTTTTTTGTGTAAACTTCGCGCCATAAGTTTCCATCATGCTGGAGGGGAATCTGTTACATGTAAATTTTACGTATTAAGTACTTAACACTTAAAATCCGCAAACTTCACCCATTCGTATGTTGGAATTATATTAAACTGTTAAAGCTGTTTGTTTTTAGACTTCTATATAGGCTTCTATAACACCTTTGTGCTCGATATTTCATATTAAAGTGGTGTTGCCGAAAAAAATATTATATAACTGGTAAGTTTACATTTCAAAGCTTTAAAAAAATAGTGTTAAAAATGTAAAACACTACACTGCTAACAAAGAATAAACTTACAAAAAATGATTTCATTGCTTTAAAAAGCGCAAAAGTGAAATTTGATTAAGCTTTAGCAAATTTAATTACAAAAAGCTTCCACTGAACATAAAATGATTTTAATAGTCATAAACTTGAGGAACAACACAATATCATTATTTAATCATTTTTAGAACGCAACTATAGTTACTAATTAATATTTTATGTTTTCATATACGCGTCCATTAAAAATTAAACACGTACAGCAACATAAATATTTTCCCGCCCATTTTTTTTTCGATCAATTAGTGTAGCACAATTTTTTTAACAAAAACACATGAATTAAATTAATTATGTTACGTTGCTATACAATGTAGCCAAATCACTTAATATTTATTAATAATATTTAGAAAAAAGATTAATTAGCTAAATATAGAAAACATTAATCTATGTATTTAAAACGCATAATTTTACAATAGACATGAACATGATTAATACATTTATGTTTATTTACTAACGATATGTAACGCAGTAATGAAAACGATTTATATTAACACCATGAAAAATCTCCATAACAAATACGTGTTTGTAATTTATTTTCACACCAATTATTTATTTTGTTTACATCCTTATACTTAATAACTAAACTTATGAAATCATTTTGGTAACCGCCCAAGGTTATAATCTAATTAACACGTAATTAAACCATTATGTATGTCGTGCAAGACACTTTAACTGAAAACATTAATTTTCGTTTTATTAACGCCACTGTAAGAAACCTGACAATTAATTTTAATTATTTATAAGCACGTAATTAAAATAAATCGGTTCTATCCTTAGCTGGAAGTCATTTTATTCCAACAAATTTATTAATGGTAATCGTAAATAGAATTTTATAGAAATTTTGAAAATCTATTCTTATTAATTGAAAAAAAAAAAAAGATTTTATCTGGGTGTTACACCATGTTACTTTTTAATAATTGTTGATGTATGATTGGCGTAACCTTAACGTTGTCTCGAGCTTCCTGAATAATAATTTACATACTATTGGTTGGGTTTAAGTGCATGAGCAATTTTTTAAATTTTGGATGAAAAAATTAGACAGAATGAGGAAGTGTTTGTATCATTTTTTTCCTGGTTTAGGCGGTTAATTTTAAACCGTTAACAAAGTGCTACTATTAGCATAATCTTATTTTGTAATAATTAATAAAACCTTTAAATTATGTAGGATATATTTTATAATTAAAAGTTGCACCAATTACATATAATGAAATTGTTTGCATACAATGAAAGATAACTAAAAATTTCCATTTCCATTGCAACGTATTTATTAATTAACTTGTTTCAATTTAATTTTATTTTAGTAACGTTTATTTTATTGTTTTATATAAAGTAATTGAAAATTGCATCAAAACAAAATTAAATTTGACTGTATTAAAAACACATGCTATTCATGTACTTACTTTAACATTTTACTGATTGGATTTTATATTTATTTAAACATGTCAATAACATTTGTACACTGCTAGAGGGCCTGGCACACGTTTTGTTGTTTTTTGCAGATAAAGTGACATATTTTCACCGTTAATTATTAATAACTGTACTATACTTGTCCGATTCTTATATAAATGTAAACTACTGTTTTGTCATAATAAATAGAGTAAACTAGGGCCTATCCTAAATTAATTTTGATTGAGAAAGTAATTCGTCTTATTATTTTAAATCAATATTCTAATTTTTTTATGGAGCAGTGAATTGCAATTTTCATAATGCGTTTTAAATTTAAAAAATGGCCAACTATCCGACTTATATGGTAACGTAGCTCCTGCATTAAAGATTAAAAACAAAAATAAAAAAATAATAATAAACTAAGGAATGTAAATTCTTTTGCACTCCTCTCACAAGTACACTACTGAAAATTTTGTTTTGCACTTTCCCGGCTTCTTAAGTTTTTTCCCACAATTTATTTATTTATTCGTAAGGTATATTTTAAATTTGTATTGTGATGTAAGTGTTATGTATGGTGCCCCAGAAGAACAGTATATACTAGTGTGGTGACGAAACTGTGTGCAGTAATGGATTGGTTTGTATTGGCAAAGCATTTGCTTGAAGGGTTAGGAAAACCACTAAAACAAAAACATGTCAACCCTTACCCACCCTAGTATTCACATGTAATAATATTAATTAACTGCGCAAACATTATAGAAAGTAAATAAGAACATAAAATATAACAGCACAGCCATTGCATGACGACATATAATGGACCGGTCTAAGCGCCAATCAAAAAAAATAGTAGGTTAAAGAAATAGCAAAACCAAATAATAGAAAACATTGCTAAATTTCAGATGTCCTTCAGATTCGTAAGCCATAATATTAATAATAATTATTATTGCATGTAAGACCATATAATTAGTTTCATGTAGGCAAAGTTGGCAATCTATACATTTAATCCAGTATGTTGTGCTATAATAATTTTCTAGATATTCAACACAGTATTGCATTACTCTCTCAGTCAAAAATGAATTATTTTCCTGATTTTTCTTTTTGATACTTTCAAGGGTACTAAGAACTGAAGCTGACTTCTTTCTTTTGGGTTTCATCAAGAATTGTAGACACAGGAGCGATTATTTCTAAAATATTTGAAAGTGTTGGTTCTTCCAAATCCTCAAATATAGTCTGATTGTCAGATTTGAGTTCAGGAGTGCGGTGTAATAGTACATCTTCTTTTGATACACCAGTTGCATTCAAAGGAGGATCGTTTGATTCTAAAAAGGTATTTGTTGTATCCACAAAGTGTACGTTATCAACAGCTTCTTTGAATATATAATTTGCATCAACTTTAAAGAAATCAAGTGGCAAGATATTTATTATCACTTTTGACTTCTGCTAGAGTTATAATTGTTGTATTCTAAGCAAGATGTCATATCTGATATTTAGAAGATGTATTTTCTCTATCAAATGCCATTAGTCTAGTTGAAAAAAATCCGACAGCACCATTGTGATTAGTGGCTGTTTTTGTCCAAAGCATTACAAGCAATACACTCAACAAGATGCCTACCAGATTTCCTAGCTTTATTTTTGTTTATCTAGATATTTATTTGTTTTTTAATGTCGTTCTTAAAGGGTTTAAAAAATGATTTGTTCATACTGAGAAACTTTTAAAAAATCTGTATGCGATACGTGACTTTCTAAAATGACTAAAATAATTTCATGTATTCGGTACAATGTACACTTTCAGCCAAGGCATAAACATTTCTTAGTAATAAAATGGATTTTTTTATACATATGTATGGTAGACCTTTAGGTAATTCAAAGAGGTAATCAGAATTTTTCTTTGAACGTTTCATGATTAATGCTGGAGGAAAGAAATCACCGTTGGCATTACAACATCCTATAACGCTCTCACCTTAGTCAGCTGAAGTAAGCGTATGTACATCCTTAGCCTTTTTAGTGCCTGAAACACGTCATGGTTTATTGCTTAGATAGACAGTCGATGCATCCATATTGTAGATGCAGTAAGGTTTATGTTTTCAATCGAAGGTTTTCTAAAGTAGGTCAAAAAATTTGCTGATCTCTTCTCAGCATGTTTCTTTAGTTCGGGCAATCCAACGCCCTTCACTCTGTTTATTAAGTAACTTTGAAAATCGCTCCATAAATAAATAATACTACCCATATCCAATTTTATGTTTTTCTTTTGGGCCCAACAAATAATCGATTTAGAGCTTTTTGGCTTGTTTTTTATTATGAGACACAAGTTCAGCATCATTTTCAATCCCCAGTGCCGGATTTGTTTATTGAAGACATTTTTTTGTATTTCTAAGTTTTATTTGCAAGGTTCTCAAAGATTTTTTTTACATTCTGCTACCTTCTTTATTTTTCAAGTCCTTACAATTTGGTTTTCGAACGTACTTTCTTGGAATATATCAAACTACGATAAAGTATCCTCATTTTGGAATTAATTAAGTATACACACCCAAACCTATATGGAATCACCTAATATTTTTGCTGAAGAATTTGTTACTAAAAAAATAGTTACCGGGGATCAAACTACTTTTTATTTAATTCATGTTTATTAGAAAAATAATTAAAAATCTATTAACCTAATTTTATTACAGTAAGACTTAAATAAATAGCCAATATTACGAATAGCAAAGTTTAATTTAAATATTTAAATGCTAAATTTTTCAAAAAAAGTGTTTTAATAATCAGTGTAGCCACCTCTAGCTTCAATACAAGCACGAATACAACGAGGCATGCTTATTATTAAATTGTTAATTTTTTCTTGAGGAACATTTTCCCATTCTTCTAAACCTGCTTGTATCAGTTCTCCTAAATTACCAGGGTTATCTTGGCGAGATCTAATCTTTCTTTTAATCATATCCCACAAGTGCTCTATGGGATTCAGATGTAGAAAACAAGTGGGCCACGGTAAAACAATCACATTTTCCGCATCTAAAAAGTTTTGAGTCCCTCTACTAGTGTGTGGATGGGCATTAACTTGCATAAATAGAAACTGATCGCCATAAGCACCTCTTCAGAGCTTTATTACAGGTTGTAATACTAAATCAATATACCTTCGGCTAGTTACTGTCTGTTTCATAGGAATCAATGGAGTTTTTTCTCTTAGCATTATACCACCCCACAACATTACACTCCCTCCTTTATATTTTGGAACAGATTTTGCATTTTGGAGTCTAACTTGCCTCCCATGAGCCCTCAAAACTCTAATTCGCCCGTCGTCTGACCGTAAGCCAATTTTAGTTTTATCGAAAAATAAAACATTTTGCCAATCTTGTATTGTCCAATTTTCATGTTCTAAACACCAACTTAAACGATTGATTTTATGTTGCCTTGATAGTTCTGGAACCCTTATTTGCCTTCTGCTGAATAATTGCCGACCTCAAAGCCTTTTCCTGATCGTTTCTACCTATACACTAATTCCTGTAGCTACAAATCTATCCTGGTATTCCGTGGTTACTTTTCTACGACTTCTTCTTGGCCTATTTTTTAAAGTTTGTAGCTCCAAAAACCTCGTATAAGTTTTTGAAACAGCCCCTTGTAAAACCCCTACAATTCTTGCAATCTCCCTCTGTATGCCTTGCTCTACCAGGACAATTACTCTTCCCCTTTGAATATCTCGCTGGCTAGATATGCGAGCGTTTTGTCTACGACCAACTTGATAATAGCTCAAGGTACCGTTTTACTACTTTTTAATTTAATTATGTTTTGAACGCTAAAATAAATTATTTGCGCGATACGCTTTATCTTCCTTGAATTTTTGTGCGCTCTTTTATGTCGTTATCTGGAATCGTAGCGTACGGTTCATTCAACTCGTCACCGATAGTACGAGTGCGCTCGAATTTTGGGTAATTATACTGCGCTTTACTGTTGCGTTGATGCCCGTTACTCTTTTATGTTAAGATTATTTGTATGTGCCGTTTGTTAAAACCCAAGATTTAAATAAAGTTACACACTTGTTATTTTGTTATCGTATTCGGTTGCTTTACTTAAGTGCCTCGCCTACCGAATTTTTCTAATCAATAGTATTAGTTCTGTTTGATAATTATTTGTTTCGAATTGGACGTTCAACTAACTAATTGGTGCCTTGCTCATCCACTCGTGATTAAAATTTTCGGGCACAAAACTCGGGTTGTGCAAAATAAATATCGTTGAACGTTCAATACAAATGATAGAGTAATCTCGAGCGGCTATTATACTTTTACTATCTGGACCTGCGACGCTTCACCGAAAATTCTAGTTAACCGGGAAGCCGTTGGAGAAAATTACCATCAGTTCGTAACTTCTGCTTATATACAGCGCGGTTCTTAATTAAAGAAATTCGCTAATTAACCTTTTTTTTGTACGGCAAATTTTTCCTGCTTGTCACAACACACATAGGGTCAAATAAAATTACGCGTTTTAAGTTGAAATTTTGCAACAGCGCTTTAAACATAAGCGACTAAATTACGTTTCTAAATCACTTTTCCGTTTAAGACACATAGACTCACATACGCACATTTAGTTGTTTATTTCCCATTTCATTATAAAACTAGTGACCTTAACATTTATCTAATTTCTATAAATGAAACTATTTGATTCTAGGGTTTGGTTCTGGATTTGACTTTTGGAGCTGCTGAGGGATCATAATTAATTGATATTATCACGGGAATATTGATTAATGACATCAAATTACTAACAGCTACAAAAATAATTTCAAAGACCTCCCATATCTACAATATTTCCAAGATTGAGGTTTATTTACACGGAAATCATTGTGGGATTATGTTTAATTATTAAACTGGACACACTGTATATTTTCTCAAGAACTCAAAGTTTTGGAATTGCCTTCCTCAAAATGTCTATTTTACCACAGATGTAAATGTATTGTAATAACGATGTAAGATTCCAATAATAATTAAATTATTAAAAAAAATATCATTTGCCCCAGTAATTGCCACAACCAAATGACATCTGCAAGGTGGAAGGTTAGGTAAAGCACATTTTATGTACCCAACATTTAGATGAAAAACATTGTTTTATATCCTGTTCGAAATCGTCTTCACAAATTTTACAAAACCATCCGCTTGAGGAATCAGTTAGTCTTCTAAATTTCCTTTCGTTGCTTTTTTTTCTCCTTAGTGATTTTGTCTATTTTTTTTCTTATTTACGCGTTCTTCCGTTTGCCTTTTTCAACCTTTTTAATTATGTCTTCTTTGGCTTTTTCTCTCTTTGAAAAATATTGCTGCCATTCTTGGTACAGCAGGTACCTTTTCTTTCGAATTTAGGTTTTGACTTAGTACTTATAGTAGATGTTGAAGGACAGAATAAAGTGTTTTTGAAGGGTGAAGGAAATTGGTCGATTGTTGTAGATTTCAATGCTTTTGAAGGTGGTGTCTGACACAATGATTTTTCCTATAATTCCTCTGTTAAAATGTCATTGCTATCTAACATGGATAGAGAATAATTTTTTGGATTTGTAACGACTTCGTATGCTTTTTCTGAACTTTTGCCATTAGTATTTACTAAATTGTTGGGATCTATTTTATTAAGAAATTATTATTGTCATCATTACTAATTAGCGATACTCCCTCAATCCCGTATTGACTTCGTGTGTTATCCCTGTTCCAACCTCTTTTCCATTTTTCTCTTCTGCAGATGTTTTTATATGAGTTCTTTTGCAGTTGTTACCTCATATTTAATCTCCCGGTTTGATTATTAATATTATCAGTTAATCAATTATTAATATTTATCATATTATCCAGCCAAGCTAGGTTTCCGTGTAAGCGATCCTCTAAACGCAATAAAGGATTTTCTTCACTGATAGTTCTGACAGTAATCGAAGTAATTGAAACATGATCCTTGTTATTGTTGTAAAATTTCAGATTTCCTTCCATTGACTTTTTGTTTACAATTTTGTTCAATTTTTGCCAAAAACAAAATGAAGATGCTAATGCACCAGTCCACAAATCTCTAGAAGACTTTAATTCTGTATTTTTTCGTGCTAAACATTCTCTTTAAATGTGATCAGTGAATTTTGTGCTACAAGGATTAGTTACCTTTGTCACACTCTGGTTCTCTGTTGATATCTGTGTGTATCTACTACATCACCGTTAAATGGGAAAACGGCAAAAGAATAACTGCTCTTATTGTTTAAAATTCTTCATCTAAAAGTGGACAAAAATTACCTCTCTAAACACCCGATTGTTTAATCTTAAGAAAAACGCAGTTTTGTCACCGGGAACCCTGTTAGGATCGTTGAACACGTTGGTAAGTTGTTTTAATTCATAAATATTTTAACTTCTGCAAACCAGTTTTTTTTAATTCTCTTCCGAGAGAGCGGCCCTCCTGGCAGTTAAATTTTAAGCGCTTTTTTCAGCCATTAAAGAATGTCGTTTTAAAAAAACCTTGTACAGTGACGATCGGGAAATTTATCTTGTTTTTCTAATTAGTTTGATAAAATTTTAAGTCACTCTTTCTTTACTGGAAAATGTGCCAAATTTAGATGGAGGATTTATTTCTCCAATAGCATTTCTCCTTTATTAGATAATATGGAAGGTAGTCCCATTTTTTTGACGATTGGTGTCTTTCTCCTAACTTTGTCCGATAAAGTCATCTTTGGCACATTGATGGTCTTTTCCGTTCATTAACTGTCATTACGTTTTTAACCGCTACAAGAGTTCTATGCACATCATCTTCAGAATACTGTAACCGTTTTGTTCCCATTGTGCCAGGTTTCTGCAAAAAAAGCAATATTGGTCAGTTTCTTGTCCCCCATAATTGTCACAGGATTAAAAAAATTTCTACTCGGAAGACTATCCCTAATACACTATGATGAATACTGCTCTTCATATCGGACCTTACTGTAATGTGGTTGTGTCCAGCTCTTGTGGTTAAAACAGGAATTTTTAAACGATTTGAAACTTTAGCGCATTTGTCCCATTAACCGTCATAGAAGACGGTTACTAGTACCTGATATCGTTTATCTTCTTCTTTTCATGCCGTCTTCTCATAGAAGGTTGGCGACCACATTTCTAAATGCTTCTGTGTCTTTTGCAACATGGAACAGTTCTCCAACGCTGAGATTTGTCCATTCTCTAATGTTTCGGAGCCAGGATTTTTCTTTCTGCCGATACCCTTCTTCCCCTCAATTCTGCCCTGCATAATATTTTGTAGCAGTAGATATTTGTCATTGCGTAATATGTGTCCTATGTAAAATGTTTTTCTTATCTTAATGATTGTGAGCAGTTTTCGTTTTCGGCCGATGCGTCTTAACACTTCGTTGTTGGTTATTCTGTCAGTCCAAGGTATCTTCAGAATGCGCCTATAGAGCCACATCTCAAATGCTTCAAGCTTTTTAATCACTTGAGCCTTTAGGGTCCAAGTCTCCACTCCGTACATCAACACTGACCACACATAACACTCCATAAATCTTAATCTGATGTCAAGGTTCAGATTTCTGTTTGTAAACATTGTGGAATATTTCACAAATGCGTTTCGAGCCATTTCTATTCTGATCTTAATTTCCTGACCAGGGTTCATTTCAGAATTTATGACAGAGCCGAGATATTTGTATTTTTGGACCTGTTCTATTCGGTTTCCATTTAATGTAAGAATAGGGTTAATATTTGGGTTTTTGCTTATAACCATCATTTTAGTTTTCTGCGTGTTTATAGTGAGTCCTACTTCTTCACAGTCTCGATTGACTCTTTCCAACAGGGTTTGAAGATCTTCTGCTTTCTCCGCCATTATAGCAGTATCATCGGCGAATCTTAGATTGTTAATCAATGTCCCTCCAATGTTTACTCCCTCAGGTCTCTCGTAAAGTGCATTTTGAAATACAGACTGAGAGTAAAGATTGAACAGTTGTGGAGATAAAACGCAACCCTGACGAACTCCTTTTGCATCTCGACTTCATCAGTTTCGATGTCTTCAACTCGAACTACTGCCGTTTGATTGTAATAGATATTTTTATTAATTGTATATCACTTGGGTCCAATTTGATGCTCTTTAAGTTCTCTATGAGTTTGTCGTGTTGAACTTTATCAAAGGCCTTTTGAAGTCAATGAAACAGATGTACACATCTTTGTTGTATTCTCTACATTTCTGTAGCAGTACTGTGATAGCAAATAAAGCTTCTCTAGTTCCTAAACCTTCTCTAAAGCCAAACTGCGTTTCATCCAGTTGTTCCTCGCATTTTCGATATATTCTCTGTTGGATTATTTTTAAGAGCACTTTCAAGGTATGACTCATCAAACTGACCAACCGATATTCATCACAGGAATTAGGGTTGTTCTTTTTAGGCAAGGGAATGAAAACTGATTTAAACCAATAATTTGGTATTTCCCTTGTTTCGTATATTTTATTGAACATTTTTGTGAGTTGGGTTAAGTTTCCATCGTCTAAAGCCTTCAAGAACTCAATTGGTACGTTATCAGGTCCAGTCGCTTTTCTGCTCTTTGAAGTTTTTATCATATACTCCACTTCTGATTTTAGAATACATAGCTGTTCCGTCTGATTGTTTTCCTCTCTAACGTCATCTCGTCTTGCTGCAAATAGTTGTTTAATGTATTCCTCCCAAGTTTGTTTTTTGTCTTCTTCTGTTAACTGAATATCTCCTTGTATGTTTTTGTGATCACCGGTATTCTTTTCCTTGTATTTCCAGTTAATTCCTTCAATTTTTATGTAAATTAAAAGAATCCTGTTTACTGTTCAGTTGTTCCATTTCACGATAATTTTCTTCCATCCATATCTCCTTTGCTTTTCTTATGTGGTGTTCTATTTGCCTTTTTAATTGTTTATATTTTTGCGGGTCAGTGTTTTTGTAGTTACGCTTTTCTTCTATAAGGATTATGATTTCCTGTGTCATCCAAAGGTTTTTTGTATTATGCTCTTTTTTTTAATTTGATTCCAGGCCATGTCGATATTTGTCGTTGATGCTTCTAAAAAATCCCTTGCTATTGAGTCATTAAACTTTTTCTGATACTGCAGTTCTTTGAGCTTTTCTGTGTTTATTATTTTTGGTTTTATTATCCTTTGCAGCTTCCTTAGTCTCACTTTTATATTGGCTACGAGCAATTCGTGGTCAGTGTCCGCGTCTGCACCTGGGTAGGTTTTAGCACTCCCAATGCTATTTCTAAACCGCCTGTTGATACAAATGAAATCAATTTGGTTCTTTATGATCTTCTCTTTGCTACTTCGTGGTGATGTCCAAGTATAGAGTCGTCGAGGGGGTAGCTCATAAAAAGTATTAGTGATAACTAGATCTTTTTCCTGACAAAACTCTATGAGTCGTTCACCTCTTTCATTCCTATCCCCCAATCCAAGGCCACCAACAACATTCTCGACCTTGCCTTTGCCAACTTTAGCATTGAAATCTCCCATTATTATGTTAAGTTTATGTTTCTTTAACTTTTTAGTTAGCTCATTCAGATCTGAGTAGAACATCTCTATAGTTTCTTCATCGTTGTCGGCTGTGGGAGCATATACCTGTATCAAGTTGGTATTTATAGGCTTTGTACGTAACTGAATCAGCATCATTCTTTCATTGTAGGGCACGAAATTAGCGACATATTGTTTCAGTTCTTTTTTTATCATAATACCCACACCATGTTTATGTTCGCCGTCTTGACACCCAGAATAGTACAGTACCACATCATCATGAATACACTCTCCTGCATTTGGCCATCTAACTTCGCTGAGACCAAGGACTTCTATGCCTACTCGTTTATATTGTACCAATTTCCGTCATAGTATAATTACGTTGTTTTCAAAGGTTATCTTCAAAATTATATTGAATATAGCCTCACGAATTACATGAGGACACAGCACATTCACAACAACTCTAATGTTTGGTGTCTGTGCCTTTGACGTGGAATGTTCTAAATTCCCCGCTCTAAAACATTTGGGGAAAATTGAATTATTAATTAAATGGAAATTGAAGTAAGCCCCATGCCAAATTATTAATAGTGTTGGAGGCTTTATTACTTCATCTATGACAACTCCCACCGGATAATGGGTAATTGTTCAATAACCAAGAAATAATTGGTCTCATTATGGTTTCTTAATTGAGAGATACCAAAATAATATCCACATTACTGCGGAAAACCATTGAATATTTCTATAATTGTTGCTGCTTGGATAGTTGTTGACTCAAGGTGTTCATTGAAGATAACTAGGTTGACCTCTGAATTCTTCTTTATATTCAGCAAAGACATCTTTATCTACTTCTTTCCTGTAATCTGTATGTACTGCTCTTTATCCATTTTAAAATTAAGAACCGACTACTCTACATCCGTTTTGAAATTAAGAACCGAATACTTCTCGTCATGATCTTTGACAAAACAGCTAAGTCTGCATGCTAATTACTAATTGATTGAAAACGCGACTATCTGTGATCGAACGTGAATTTAACAACGTAAACTTTATATGCTTTTTATAATTGACCGAAGTAATTTGAAAGATCTTTTGAAAAATTAGAATATTGAGCTTGTGTTTTTTTTCATATCTAGATTTAGTGTCGATTATCGGTATAGAACGTAAAGTTCATAGTTAATATCAATGAAGCTACGCTTATTTATATGATTCCTTCAAAATTGACCTATCTGTTTTGTTTGTTTGATTATAAAAACTATTCGGGACAACGCCCACTCATAGGCGTATCGTGCAGAAGGGATATCCTTCAATTTAACTTTTTCTTTTAACTAATTCATGTGTATATAACTAGTATCTTGTAGCTGTCTACACGTAGGTTGTGTGCATTTTATATATGTTTATGTGTCTATAACTGGTCTAGTTGTTTTACAAAAATTATAGTTCTACAGTTATACGGTTTATTTTGTGTCTACAATTCCTAGTGGTTCTAAAGTATTTACCTCATATATATTGCTAGGTGGCGCCCTGCTTAATATTCTTTGCAGTGCGAAAGCCTTGACTTACTTGCTATCAAACACACCCACGACCCCTCTTCGACTGATAAAGCTAGGGGCAAAGTTTTTCGACACTGCTGGTTAATTTAATTTGTTAACAATAAACGGTAACAATTATAAAACAATCTCGTCGGAAATTACATGTTCTATTTTTATTCCTCTACAAACTTGAAAAAGTTATTCTTTCTTTAATTAATTCAGTCAATGAAATCTTTTGTAAAAAAAAATAAAGCTCGAGAATAAACTGCGACATAAAGAATTTTCGTTTTTACTTCCACATTGCAAACGATGTTCTTTTTTAAATTTAAGTGTTTTCATCCTATCTCAAACAGAAGGAACATTTAAAGGTGATATTTATTTTCTTTAATATTCGATAAAGTGACAGGCGACTTTAGAACGCAATCTTCAAAAAAACTTATAGTTTTTGCACAAAAATACCCCTCAACCACTTTGTGAGATTCATAAATAATAACCAGTTTAGAAGGAAAACGCACGTTGGGAATGTAAACAACTATGCCGGTATATTTCCTTTTCTTATATAATTGTAGTATAAATATTAGGATGTCAATTGCACATCTGATAAAATAAGACATAAAATGAAGTGTGTGTGTTTGTTTTAGGACATGCAGATGGAATAAGAACGAAGGAAGTAAATAAAGAGCAATTTTCTTATATGAAAATTTCCAGATGTTTTCTTTAAACCGGGTTTAGCATAATTCCAACAGTGGCCCCTTGCTTGATAAATGTACATAATTCTCTTAAAACGTATAGTTCACGATACAGTAAAATAAATAACCCCTACTGTGACGGTGGTATAAGAGAACCTGCCAGAAAATATAGTAGTTATAATTTATTTTATAATTCATTATGCCAGCAGCGAAGCTAAACGGAAAACCCTACATAGTTAATAAAGTTAGAAACTTTGTTTAATTTTAGTTTCGTGTAAAATGTATGACAGAACAAGCATCAATTTATTGACGAACTAATAATAGTTTTAATTGAAAATTAATTATTTCTTTCTAACACAATTAAAGAACATAAAATACCCGACGAAAACTTTAAGAGCTTTCCATTAGTTTAATTAAAAAGCGCTTCGTGTTTCCGTTTGTCAATTTTTCTAATTGATTATATCTATCGCTTGTAGTACATAATTATGTAGGAAGCATAATTTGCAAGGTTAATTTTTTGACTCTAGTTAATAAATCACTAAAAAAATATTTTACAATGAAGTAAGTTTGGGTAATTAGTCTTCTAAAATGTAACTTTTGAGGTCACCATGTCTAAAATCGTGCTTCACATACCTGAATAATTTGCGACCGTTATTTTAGGCAATTTAAAAATTGTAAAAGACAGTCACCAAGTTAAAATCGATTTTTAGATTCCTTTCTATATTAAAGTTTAAAGTTTAGCCTCGATTTGCGTTCTTTGACTTCTATTTATAGGCGACCGATGCTTGACCTGTGGATTTCCTTAATCGCAATACGACATATTGTTATTAATATTTTAAGAGTTAAACGATTTTTAAACGTGTAATATGAATGAGTCATGTTTCGACACGTGTAATTTTGTTAACGACGTTGGACTTATAATGAAAGCTGAGAACTGAATGGTATTATTTTATAGCTTCTAAAACTATTACAATAAAAACATTAATAATTTATTTGATTTTATAAGTTATTTATGCTCCTTTTCATTAAGGAGTTAGTGCAGCTTTTAAATAATAGGAAACTCGGTGTATAGGTATAGTCGTAATCGCGAGAGGTGTCTTATGATTCATCGCAATCATCTTTCTTTAACACCAATAAATAAGTACGTCTATTAAGCTAACAGCACCAAATGGGCAGAATAAATTCAAACCTATTACATTACTTAGTACCCATTTTGTATTAATTTGTACCGCCAATCAAAATTTTGTGCCGTTATAGAGAAAAACGTGGCGCTGCCAGTTTAATATTATGCTATCAGGACCAGACCACGTTAAAAAATAGAATAAAAAATGTAAAAAAGGTAGAAACTAAAAGCACTGAATTTGTACTAATTTGTACCAACAAAAAAATATATATGTTTAACCCAACTCTTTGAAACAATCCCTAATTGAATATGTTATCATCAAGAGTAAAGTATCAATTTTTACCAGAAGAAGCAATCAATATCTCTACATTTGCATATAATCCAGGCGCCCACCTATCTTCTGTATGCAATGGAAGGTCCAAGAGAAAACCTAGGGGGGTCCTTTGAATTTCGATCTCTTAAGTCCGAAAATGTTGGTTGATTTTTTAACAAAGTAGTAGAACACAATTTGTTATTAACAAATTACTTGTTTAAATCGATATATCTTGGAAACTACTCGACGGATCGAAAAATTTCCGATTAATAAAATGTTCCTCTATTCAAACTAAACAAATTTTGCACAGACAGATTGAATGGGGGTGTTTTGGATACGAGAACGTATAAGCTATACACTGGTTGAAAATATAACTAGAAATTTTGAAAAATAACAAAATGGCAGCGGTTTCAATGTTGAGAAAAAATATGTTTATATGTTTTTTAACATATCTCGGACCCCAATCGACCGATCTCAGTTTGTAAAAAATGGATTTAAAAAGATTTTCTGAACGAATGGAACGATATGTAGTTTGTCGCGTCATGTATGAAAACATTAAAGTTATAGCGCTTGGAAGTGACGGAAGTATGAGCGCGCGGACGCGTAGATAACGCGCTTCGCCTAGGCTGTGTTACGCATATTACAAGGCGTATACGCTTTTAATTAATTATAAAATATATTTATGTCAGCCAATACTTCTATTTATAAATTGTAACCGGTTTCAACTTTATAATAAAATAAAAGTCATCTTCGGACAAAATCTGTACAAAATTAAACGCTAATAATAATAATAAATTAATCTTATACTTACATAAAAAAATTAATACTTTTTTTGAAAAGATATAATGTCAAATTGACATAAAATTATTTTTTTAAAGTAAGTAAAGGTGGCGCAAAAGGAAGATAACTAAATTTGGCAGAATGTTTTAATTTTTGTAGTTTAAACAAAGTTCGAAAAGGTTAATTTGATTATTGATTAATGAGTTTGGATTTGTGGTGTGAATATAAATATTTTGAGTATATCTAAAATGTGTTTATTGTTATTATTAACATTAAAGGGATGAATAAGTTGTTGATTTTGTAATAACATGATAAGCAAAAGTAGATTTTATTGAAATTGGATTATTATTATATTTTTCTGGTTTTTCTATATATCGTAAGTGTTCTTTAAGTCTTATTTTAAAATTTCTAAACGTTTTGCCAATATAAAATTTATCACAAGAACAAGTAAGTTGGTAAATACCATTTTTGTCATTTAAATCTAAACAATTATAAAAAGACGAGAAAGGTTAAATTTAGTAGAGAAACTAATTTTGTGTTTAATATGTTTTCTTAATTTATTTATTTTGTTAGAAAAGAAATACATATAAGGAATAGAAATGTATTTAAATTCTAATTTATTATCAATAGGTAAAAGTGTAGTATAAGATTTTAAATGATGTTTGTACAATATTTTTTTATATAAATTGTTAATTAAATCAAAAGGATAATTATTTAATTTAGCTATATAAAAATTAAGTTAAGTTCTTTAAAATAGTTGTCATTTGATAAAGGAATATTAAATAACCTATTAAAAAGAAAATGGTAAGAAGAAATTTGTGTGAAATAGGATGATGATATTACTAGTTGGTAATGTACTGGAAAGATCTAAAAAATAATTTTATTGTTAATTGAAAGTTCAAAAGTAAATTTAATTCTGTTGTGTAAATTGTTAAGAAAATTAAGAAAAATATTGACGTCATTTCAAGATCGTTTAAAAATACAGAAAATATCCTGTACATATCTTTTCCATAATATTATCTGTGTTTTGAAAAGAATTGATTTTGAGACAAAATTCAAGTAGATTAATTAAATTTTGGGTTATAATGTCAGGTAGGTCGCATGAAAATAAGAAATTAGAAATAAGACTTATAGTTTCTAAAGGAGGTACTGATGGAAATAGATTAGTAATATCGAATGAAATAAGTATATGATTATTTGTATTGGATAAATTTAAATTAGTTAAAATATTAATTAATTGAGAATACTTTTTATTGAATGTTTTGGTGTGAAATTTATTTTGTTATAAAAAAATTTGAGAAAAAAATTTTTGATAGTAAATATGTAGGTGAATTTATGTAGTTAACAATAGGTCTAAAAGGTATATTTGGTTTGTGTATTTTAGGTAAACTAAATAAGACTGGTAATTTTGGATTAGTTGGTCTTATTTTATTAATAGATACGTTGAAAAAATTAAAAGTATATAAATTTTTGAAATTATATTATTCTTAAGAATCTTAAATCAGTAGTGTTTAGAAAAGATGACGTTTTTTACAAGATAATTATTTTTATTAAGAATAACTACACAATTTCCTTTGTCTGCCTTTGTAATTAAGATTATTAGAGATGATTTTATTTTTTTTTGATTTAATTGTTTTAAATTGGTCTTTAATTTTATAATCATAATTATTTAGAAATTTGTTATTAGGGTGACAGAAAATATTTCTAATTTGATTTTTAATTGAAGGATATAAATTGCAAATGTGTTCAATTGAAGGTTTACAAATTGCATAAATTGAGCACTTATTATGTTTAATAAAAGGAACAAATTTAAGACTTTTGTTTAAAAGATTGATTTCTGAAGGAGAACATATTGTGTTAGTTTTAGTTAGAAAATTTGGCTGAAAATTAAAATTTATTTTAGAATTGTTATTATTTATTTTTAATTTATTAAAAGATTACTGCCGAATTCGGATATCTTACCTCTAAGGTTGGAGTCTAAACTATCTCAAATTGTTGAATGAATTCTTGATGTTACCCAAAAGTATGGAAACCTGCTTATATTTTGAAAACCGCGAGGATTAGTGGTCTGAAACTTTGGGGAAGTATGTATGACATACTTCTGGACATTTATTATTCTTTATAAAATTTTGATACGATGCTCCAATTACGAGTAATTGATATCAACTTCTGATTTTCAAATGGCACCATACTATTTGACTGACATCTTTAATTTCTACGTGAAATTCTGTATGCAACGGTGAACATACAAATTATTTAATATGATAAATGTTATTAAAAATATGATATAAAAAGTTCAGTTTGACCGTCAACATTATTGCTTGTGGGCGGGTACCTGTCTGTGTAAGTACTTGTTTGGGGAAAACAATAACCAATAAGAGCTTTTGTGTGTTGAATAGAATACTTAATCCTTTCTTAGCAGTGCAGTGGCGTATCTTTTATTTCTTTTATTTATATTTTTACGGATAGGTATACAATTTTTTACAAAAAATAACGTTATACAAAATTTTGTTTGTTATTTTAATGAGAACACTTTACTGGCAATTAAACATTTACATTACTCATTAATCAATAATCAAATTAACCTTTCCAAACTTTGTTTAAACTACAAAAATTAAAACATTCTGCCAAATTTAGTTATCTTCCTTTTGCGCCATCTTTACTTACTTTAAAAAAAAATGTTATGTCAATTTGACATTATATCATTTTCAAAAAAAGTATTAATTTTTGAATGTAAGTATAAGATTAATTTATTATTATTGTTAGGGTTTAATTTTGTACAAATTTTGTCCAAAGATGACTTTTATTTTATTATAAAGTCGAAACCGGTAACAATTTATAAATAGAGGTATTGGCTGAGCTAAATATATTTTATAATTAATTAATAAATACCAATACATTCATGAATCCATCATTCGTATATAAAAAGTACCTATACGCTTGTATTCATGTAAATACATGAAATATAATAAAACCACATTTTGAAAGTGATAACCGTACAACAGTATATTAATAAGCTAATTATTTTCAAAAAACCGATGTGTTTTTCAAGTTCTTCGTCCGTTTTGAACATAAAGTTTAATAATCCTTTTTGCAAAAATTTGTTTTAAAAATTCTGTCTAAAAAGTCAATTTTAACATTATACGTTTTTTCACACATGTAATTTTGTTACTTAACTGAGGATGGCCTCAAATATTAATTAGTTACGGCCGAAATTAGTATTAACGAGTTTTATCTCACCAAATATTTCGTATTGGACGACTTCAAGTAAATTTAATAATTTAATCTAATTATAAGTGATTTTGTGGTTTGGTGTTTGCGGTACTTTTAAAATTTTAAAAGAAAATAACAAATTAGGAAGTCAAAAAAAATAGTTGTTTATTTAGATGAAACTTATATTCATCCATCTTCCGGTGTAGGTAAATATTGGCAGTCTGTCAAAAAACTTGGAGTTTATAAATCTAACCGAGCTAGTCAAAGCTATATTATAGTTAATGGTGGTAGTTCTTCTGGATTTATTCAAAATGCATCTCAGAGTAAATTCGGACATTACCAAGATAATATGAATCATATTAACTTAATGCAATGGTTGGAAAAATACCTAAGTTACCCAAAAATGTGATTATCGTAATAGACAATTCTTCTTCTCTTACTACTCTCTTCTGTTTTGTTATCATAGTATTCAAATAAATACACTACTTACAGTAAGAACCCCAAAGATGAAATTAGAAATTGATTAATTGCAAATAACATTTTAACTACAGAAGATATGAAAAGCTAAATTGTTGTAGTTAGTGAAGCAGTTTTCTCACAACAGAATCTATTATGTAGATGAAATATTAGAGCAGCATGGACATACAGTTGTGCGTTTGCCACCTTATCATTGTGAGTTGAACCCTATTGATCAGATTTGAAGAAAGGTGGCAACGAACAATGTGCAACAAAAAGTATTAGACAACATTTTCAACTTACAAAAAATGCATGTTGGATTGCACATTCTTCATTGGCGTTTTAACTTGGAATTATAATGATTATATTTCTATGCTGTTTTGGTAGTGGATTAACATAATAGATTTTTTGTTTAAAAACTATTTTACCATCAAAAATTTAGTTTTTTGCATATTTTCTGTATTTGTAACGTTTCCATTTTTTTTCTTGTTTGTAATTACTTACTGAAAAGGGTTTATTTGTTTAGACTCTGCGTTTCCATTGTTGTAATTATTGTTTTTTTTAATTGGATATCAATTTGTATTGCATAAATTTAATGTATTTTACGTGATTATATTTTCCTGCGTTATTTTGATTTTGAAATGCATTTTACTTGAATATAGAAGAATTATTAGTATGAATAGGTTCTTAGTCAGAGTATTAACCTTTATTTACTAAATCTATGAGAGGGATGTTGCATTGTGCATAGACCTAACAAAATTTGTAAATTTATTATACCACTATACTATTTACCAAGATTATTTACAATGTTAAAATATTTCTAGGAACTTGTTTGTTTTTTTTTACGACGGGTAGGCTGTTAACCCATTCCTTGGGTTCTGATGCGTTATTATTATTTATTGAGCAAATAATGAACGTAAATATGTTTTTCCGTCGACCTCATTATAAAATTGAGTTTTACGTACTTCCTGAATAACCATAAAGTAACACCTTTTTAACTGTAATACTTTTCGTCCGCAAACATCTGTCAATGTCAATTATTATTTTATGTCAAGTTAAATAAAGTCGAAGTAACCAGTATGAAAACCCATTTTTAAGAAAGGATGAATTTAGTGACTACATAGGATATTACAGTACTTTAGGTACATACTGAAACATTTTAGATACTGCAGATTATTGTTTGTTTACTTTCATTCATAACCTCAATTCCTCAATCCCACACAACTTTGAACAAAAACAATTTGTTGTTCAAATTACAAGTAAATCATTTTAAGTGCTTTGAAATGATATTAATAAACTGTTTATAGTTTCTACAATGTGCGAAGTATATAGAAGAGCCTGGTTGTAATCTCACAATGCTCGATACATTGTTTTCAATATGTACCACTTTAACTTCTTTAAAGTTATTCATTTATAAGGTAAGACAAAATTCATACGACTTGAGATTGCTTTAGACAATTTTATTAGGTAACATTTCGATACAGAAGCGGAGTTCCGATACAAAATTTTCACGATCATAAAATACAAAAACTTATAGTAGAAGTGAGTTAATTATGGGTACCTTTCTATTACTGTATTAGATTGATGTAAATAAGTAATAATGCTAATGGAAAACTGACCTGTGGCACTGTCACACAAAAACAGTAATTACTTGTGAAAAATCATTTGAATATTGATTCTGTCGCAGGAAAAAACAAAAATAGAATCATATAAGCCATCAACATTACTGGGTTCAAGATTTATTTGTACACAAAAACAAGGTGAATTACACAATTTTCAATAAGCTGAAAGAAGGTTATAAAATTTCTTGAAACATTTTCGGAGTTAATCAAAAAACTACGTTTGTATACTTTCTTACGGTCAGGCAATATTTTTATTGAATATAAAATGATTATAAGTCTGACCACGGTACAAACTCAGTCTTATAACTATTATATGTCTAATTAGTAAGAATCGACTTTAATGTGTTTAATAGGAGAAACTTCATTACATCTTTGATCATAAACAATTAAAGAAATGCATTAATTTTGAGGGTAGGCTTCCAACTATAACTACATTTTTAAATATACTTAAAAATAACACTACCTAAATGTAATTTTTATTATTTTAATAAATTATAAAAAAGTACATGTTTTACCTATTACCTATCATAATCAAGTGCTCTTATAAAAATTATGTGATTGTTGTAAACAAATGAGTTAATTCAACAAACAAAAGATATTGTTTAAATTTGCTTGTCTACATTGTGTGCTAGTTTAAATAAATTTATTATTATGTCTGACGATAGTGATAGTGATTACAGCAACACTCCACCGGAACTTCAGAAACTACCGACCAATGCAACACTGCAGTTGCTACCAGAAAAATCGCAGTTTTTATATAAAAAACAATACACAATGTTTAAGGAAAGGTGCCAAAAAAATAAAGTCCAAAACGCAACAGAAAATGTATTTTTGGCATACTTTTCAACGAAGGCGGAAACATGCAAATCGTCAACATTATGGTCCATCTACTCAATGTTGAAATCAACGTTTTCAATAAACGACTAAATTACTAGCGTTCTTAAAAACGAAATGTTGGCTACAAAACAAAAAAGTCAAACGTATTTGCTAGAGATGAGATAAATCGATTTCTTCGTGACGCTCCTGATGTACCATACCTTATGTGGAAGGTAACATTTGAAAATATTTAAAATATCTGGTTTTATAAATTAACGGCTATCTTACAGGTCTGTTTGCTGATAGGAATTGCTGGTGCTTGTCGCAGGAATGAGATTCGTAAAATGAAAGTTGAAGATATCGTTGACAAAGATGATTTACTAGTAATAACTATACCGGATTCTAAAAATGGAAAAAAACGAACTTTCACTGTAGGTAATGACATTTTTAAAGAAATAAATCCTCTGAATTTATTCAGAAAATATGCTGTTTTAAGACCTGCACATTGCAATCACCAAACTTTTTTTGTCAATTACAACAAATTTGGAAAGTGTTCTACACAAGTTGTAGGAGTTCACACTTTGTAAAAATCCCAAGTTTGATTGCAAGCTATTTAAACTTGCCAGATCCACCAGGCTATACAGGTCATTGCTACCGTAGGACATCTGCATCACTGTTAGCAGAATCTGGTGTTGATGTCTTAACATTAAAAAGACATGGAGGATGGAAGAGTTCCACAGTAGCAGAAGGGTACGTGGAAGATTCCATTGCGTCTAAGATAAATATATCAAAAAGAATATTAACTGGTGCTAGTGGCGAAGCTTCACATAGTTCAATGAGTACCATCTATTCACCTGAACGGTCGTTCGCTACAGTTGACGATCCAAATGTTTTGATCGAAAATTCTCAGAGTACTGAAAATATTTCCCTTTCTGCTAGTTCGACAATTACTATAAAAAAATAATTCTTCATATTTTGTTTTGTGAATAAACTAGTTGATTTATTAATCCTTTTCAAAATAAATAATTTTCTTGTTGACAACAAATTACGCATTTTCAAAAATTTTACCATTAGATAAGGTTATGTTGTAGTAAACAAACATCTACCGCCGCATTTACCAACAAATGAGTCCGCCCCTGCTTAATCAGTACAATATTCGAACGCGGAAAGCTTTTATTTCCTTTAATAAATTTTTACACAAATGTCACAATACTGAACGGTGCAGTGAACATTAGGTACAGTAAAATCAGAACAAACGTAAAATTTTTGTTTAAAATTACTAAACGTTTTGTTTTCAGTAAACGGTAATAAATAGAAAATTATTTAATTTAAGGTCAACGGAAAAAATTAATATGTACCTCGGAAAAAAGTGCTTTTAATAACCTCGCCTGTTTGCTTGCCTCGGCTGACGCCTCGGCCAGCATATTCAGTCTCGTACATAAAAGTGCACTTTTTGTCCTTGTTACATAAATAACTATTTTGTTTCTGAGAATGGCTTTGCTATTGCCTCAAATTAATAATTTCTTATTTTTGTACCTAACATTAGTATTTATCTTATCCATCACATATACACATTTTACTGAACAAAACAAATTAAGTACAATTGAAGTAAAACAATAAAATGACAAGACAATCTCAATTACCAGCCAAAATGGACACAACTAATTGAACTGATAAACCAACATTGCAATTTTCAATCAAACGCTTATTTAACTATGCTATCGTCTAATTATATTGATTTACTTCATTAACTATTGCTTAAATTTGTTAACATCTACCCAAGAGATAACGTCCATTACAAATTTAAACGTTTGCTTACCTATGTAAAATACGGATGGATTCTAATTGGATTTGTGCAATATTTATCTTTTCCCAAGTTTACATTGAATTATACAGCTTGCACCGTGGTGGGTTAAGTGTTTTGTTATTTGTAATCGATTATCAATTGTTTGAAGAAGATAGCACCGCATTAATTATGGTAGATGTTGCATTCATATTGTGTTTACGTTGAATAAAAACGCAATTTGACGTTTAAAAATAATGTATCTACATTAATCAATAAATAATTGTGTGTAAAGACTACTTTAAAATAAACGAGTAAAGTACATTGTAAATTTTGTTAACAACTATGCCGGACCACCAATCACCACACAAAATTTTAAATTAAAAAACAGAAATACGTTCGTTTGTTGTAGTATCTATCATCTTTATTAAATTGTATGTTTTAATTTAGATGTATTTGTATGACGCACGTGTGTTAATGGTTTCACTTCACACACTTACATCCTAAATAACTATTATTTGTATGCGAATAATATCGTAGATAATTATTAAAAAAATTTGGTAAAGTTAAAGTGTATATTGATTCAATCCCTTGGTTGCGTTTGCTCACGTTTGTCGAAATTAATTGATGGGTTATTAAGCTAAAATTTAGATTATTTGAATTCGGATTTCTAATGACCGTTTTAGAGATGGTTTAATTTAAGCAGTAAACATTACACGGCGTATTATAGATATATGGCACTATTTACGAAAAGTACACATATGAAAATATATCTTGATAATTGACTTTAGTGTAAATTTGCAATAGTTTTATAATTTTAGCTTTTGGTACAATTGCCTTTGAAATGTAAATATTTGTTATTAAATTCAGATCATTTTACAAATATTTCGCAAATTTACATTTATGTAATAGCTTTTGCTGAATTTGTAATATGTACTTCTTCAAAATCTATAATTAAAGTTTTTTAAATTGTTGTTTAAACGGGTTGCGATTTCTAATCCAAATTGTGACTGTGGGAACAAACCAGAGATCGTTGCACATATTGTTGGTAGTGGGGTCAATGAGGAATTTATCTTCGGAAAAATTCAAGAAGTCTCCGACTCTTTTGATTAGTATTCTTTGATGTGCTCCTATCTACCAACGTTCGGAAGGCTAGAATTTCTTCCTATTTTTTTTATTTAACAAATTAAATTTGAAAAATGGGTTTTTCGGGAATAACTTTGTATGTGTGTCTATTTTTGCAAATTTGACTACGCCAATCGAAATTTCACAAAAACAACAGTATCAAGAATGTCTTAATGTTTAAACAATAGTAGACAGTCAATTTTTTAACGAAGCGTTGAGCAACAGTCCCATTATACGCAGATGACAAGCAAAGTATATTTGCGGTTGAGCACGCTTTGGGGTAAATGAGTGATAACTTTTGATGTAATCAATGAAATCATGCAATTCTTGAAGTAAATGAAAGCAAACATTATTCATTTGTTCAAAAAAAATTTTAGAAATAAAATGGTGCGCTTTCAATCTGAAGATTATAATTTTCTTTGCCATCAACTTCGATTTATTATGTTTATTCTAGACGGTATTCTTTGTTGCAGGTAGATGATGATGGAGCCTCTAGACTTGTCAAAATGCTTCATTTAAATAAACAATCTAGGTACGGAAGACGTGGTTCGAGCGAGTAAAACAAGGTTTGGAGAAATTGAGAGAAGCTTCTGAGCAAAAAATGACGGATATGCACCCCTATTAAAAAATTTGGAAACAATGAGTGTGCACTCAGAATGCCAAAAAACTTACACCCATCCTAGCTATATAAAAGCTGTAAAAAGAGATGTACAAGAACCTTCAACTAGCTTTACACCCACAAGAAAGCAATTAAGTTTATCGCCATGATCTTTCGAGTGCAAATGTAATTGCTTCTTATGTGGAGAAGAAGCCGACGAAAATAAGGAGAAAAATAAATGTAAAAAAAGAAAGACAAATCATCTATCATGCAACTTCGTTTTTGAAAAAATCAATCATGACTTTAATTGAAGATAGGAGAGACGATTATCATAGAAATATAGATAGAAGGGTATCCAGTATATCAGATTTAGCATCTGTTAAAGTTATATACTATGTAAAGTGTTTAAAACCCTTACATGCACCTCCAAGCCTTAATCAAAGATCCGGTCATCCTTTGGATACAAATGTAGACGTAGCGATGAGTTGCATTTTCAAATACATCGAAGAAAGTTACGACTGCCAATTTACCCTCACAGAATTGAAAAATTGCGTGAGTAATTATATTCCTGATGACAAGACTATAAATATAAAGCAAATATTGATAAAAAACTATAGGAATGACATAATTATTTCTACGAAGTCTACGAATGATACTCTCATTTGTTCTAGAAATAGTCAGTATGATGTTTTTCTTAAATGTTGGACGGAAAAGGTTTAAGAGCTGAAGAAGAAGAAGAGGATCTATTGATAGATTCAGTCTCCGAATTGATAGGTTCAGAAATCCGATCAGAGGTATAAAAATTTGGATAAATTCATTTCGAAAAGTTTAGTAAAAATTTTAAGAAAACTTATCATGCAAAATAAGAAAGGAAGTCAGGCTGAGTACGAAGTGAAAATTTTAAGTATTGCTCACGCAATAACATCAACTGCTCGTCCTAGATCTTTCTTGTCACCTGTTCAATTAGGATTGACCGCATAGGAAATTTGAATCGAAAATAATTATAGATATATGTAATAGTCTTGGATTTTGCTCTTTTTATAATAAAGCAATATTGTATGAAACTTCATCATTATCTCAAATGAATAACATTTTTAAGCCTGGTACTTTCTTGCAGATAGTAGCTGATAACACTGATTTTCAAACAGATACAATCGATGGAAAAGGCACTTTTCATTACATGAGTATGATTGAAATTGTTATACCAAAACATAGCTCAGTAGAACCAAAGCCTATTACGAGATTGAAGAGTACGCCAACTGAGAAAGAAATTTTAGAATTATCCTGTAAAAATGGTTGTAAATCAGCTTGTGGATGCAGAAAAGCTGGCATGTTTTGTACAGCTGCTTGTAGACATTGCAATGGTCTAGACGGCAGTAATTGCACACCAGAGATTATCACTGAAAATGAAGAAGCCATAGAAAATGAAGTTTCCAAGCCCTCTATGAATGAAGTTTCTGACGAGACGAATGATAATGAAAAAATGTGAATAATTTTATTTATTCTTTGATGAATATTGTAAATAGTAGATTGTAAATAGTATTCATGTAATAAAAATTTATTATTTTAAATAAGTGTTGCTCTTACTCACACCTAAACATTAATGGTATATTTTTGAAAGCATACACTAATTTTTCACATAAATTTTCAGATGAAGTCCATAATTTTTGTTTTATATTAATTATTTTATAGATATAACGTTAACCATCTTAAAAATTTATGTTTTATATTTCACTAACTCAGAAGAAGGAAATGTAAATGTAAATTTAACACGAAAGACGTTAAACTCCGATGTAAACTCGAGGTTAGACAGCCGCCATTTTGTTTTTATCAACTTTTGAATGCAGAATGATACTCAGCGACCCCAACAACCCTTAACCTATCAATTTTGTAAAAATAGATAAAATTTTTTTTAGTCAAACGCATTCAATGTGATTATTTAGAAGAAAAACGTTATTTTGTAATTTTGTTTGAAAAACCAAAGAGCGGGAAAAATTCACCTGCGAACTTTTTATTTATGTTCTTGGTGAGTTGGTTCCACACTTATTATTCAAATTCATGACTTCTTAAATTATTCCAAAGTAAAGGCTGTTCTTCGCTTTCGTTGACTCCACTATGAGGATTGTCAATTAACAAAGTTTAAAGGAGGGTTTGTAAACATTTATAATTTAATGGACGAGGCTGTATTACGGTTTACTAATCTGAAGGACATCTAAAGTTAAGCAATATTTTGTATTCTCTGTCCTGATTGTTCGTTTTTTCATTATTTTGTTTGTTATTTCTTTAACTTACTATTTTTTCGTCATTGTCGTGAACGCTTGAACCGGTCCTTTATATGTCGTCATGAAATGGCTGTGCTGTTATATTTTATGTTCTTATTTACTTTCTATAATGTTTACACACTTAAATCAATATTATTACATATAAATACTAAGATGGGTAAGGGTTGGTATGTTTAGGTTTTAGTGGGTTTCCTAAAGCTTGAAGTAAATGCTTTGCCAAGACGAACCAATCTACAATTGAATTCGGTTTCGTTAATAATAAAATTGTCTGACTCTGACTCTGACTATTGTTTTATCCATTGTTTCCAATCTCTGTTTATTGTTCGGTGCAAATACGTTGCATGAAGGATTTTCAAGATTGTTTTTTTGATCTAATTCAAATTTTGGGTTGGTAATTGATTTAGGAATTTTATTTCTTAATCGATAACCGATTTCTGGACTTCCGTTATTCATTTTCTTGCGGTCGATGCCACTTCTTTGAAACTCTTTGCTGCGTTTTGCCACTCTATTCCAGTGTCATCAGAAATCATTTGGATAGGTTTCCTTAAAATCCAGTAACGGACAAACCATAAGTCGATACCCGAGCATTTCTATACAAAGGAAATTTCTGAAATTGTGGTGAAGTTTCTGTAGGTAAAAAATTAAATTGTGTAACAGTCATTCAAAAATTGTAATACACACCTTGCTTTTAATAAGTTTTTTTTCTTTTTCTCTCTTCTTCTCTTTTCTCTACTTTTTTTTGTCTTCGTCTTGGCTGCTGTTCTATTCCATTTAATGTAAATCTTTGGCCTTGTGCATTGCTGCGATCTGCTGGATACCATAATGGCAACTGGTACTTGACGAAATTGCCAATCACTTGTGTTACCATCTGGATCGTTGCTGTAGATGATCATGGAGAAAACAAACGAGATACAATCAACCTAGAGGTTTGCGGTCGTGCGTTATCATGACAAACGTGCCATTGGCACACGGTGATATCGCTGTCCAAACTTTTTGTTTTACACTTACGAACATTGCGCTGTACGCATAATGAATGAACTTACTTGCATTGTTTTGAACGCTTATAGAATCGTGTATGCCTTTAGCAAAATTTCTGTACGAGTTGTGTAAGGGTATCTTGTTTGGGTATGCACCAATAGCCCACCGTTTGTTGGTTTTATTACCGGTACACGGTTTTGCGTCTGGATTTAGTCCCAAATCGTTGCCCCTGTATATTTGCAATTATTTTGTTTGACAATTTACATTTAAAATCTAAGGACTTACATAATCTTATTGATTTTATACTGTGTAGATTAAACACGAGCATTTATATCACTATTTATAGGTTAACATACAATCAAAGGCTTACCGTTTCGTGTCGGTTTGAGCTACGCAAATAAAACAGTGGTGTACTACATTAATTTTATGTAACTTGTCGGATCACTTAAATTTTTGTGTGATATTAGTACTGTGATCAACATAATGGTTTCTTATCTTAAATTCTAAATGAATAGAACTTGTTATTTGTGAGCTTCGTTTTCTGTCTGACAAACCTGAGCTCTCTTGATTACTTCTCTTGTGCGGCGTAGAATTGCTGCTACCGATTACTTCATCGTTAGTTCCTTTTTTTAATTAAATTGAAAAAATTCGGATCCATAATGTATTATGTATTATTGTATCAAATTGAAAGCTATAATCTTATTCGTAAAGACCGCAAAACACGTGGTGGTGGTGTGGCAATTTACATTCTAAACTATTTAAAATATAGGCAGCTTGAAGTAAGTGATTCAATTGAACAGTTGTGAATATCAATTAACACTAATCCCCCTACTTTTATGGGGGTTGTGTATAGGCCACCTAAAATTCAAATACAAAATTTTTTTATTGAACTCGAATCAGTTTTAACTTACTGCATTTCAATCTCAGATAGCTTCTTTTGTTTTGGAGACTTCAACAAAGATATAATAAAAAATTATACACACGCTGCATCATTTCTACAGTCGTTTATGGAAAACTTTGGCTTAGTTCAAATTATAGATGAACCAACAAGAATTAGTGCAACTAGTAGTACGCTATTAGATTTAATTATCACTGCTAATAAGGATTATGTTGAGTCATCTGGGGTACGTAACTTCAATGGATCCGATCATGATCTAACTTTCTGTGTTATTAGAGCGTTAATGCACACAAATAGAAATAGGTTCGTAACATATCGTAGTCTTCAGTCAATAAATGTTAGTCATTTTGAAAACGATTTAAAACTACTTCCGTGGAATGCAATTTATAATACTTCTGATATTAATAGAAAAGTGATGATTTTTAACTATTGCGTCATAGAAAATTTTAATGTACATGCACCACTTATAACATGTAAAATATCAAAACCACATGCCCTATGGATTACTGATAATATTAAATTATTGCAGTCACTTAGAGATAAAGCTAAAAACAAGTTTCGTAAAACAAAATTGCCAAAACACTGGGGCTACTATAAGTCGCTTAGAACTTCACTATAGTATATTCCATTTAATTTTTCCGTTTTTGGATTATCTAGTAAAAGCAATAACCCAGCGGGCGGTGTACATAAACAAATAAAAACTGAGGTTAGACAAAGACATGCAAATTGCTTTTCCTGTTAATAAGAAAGAGATAAATTTACTTACAAATTCTAAACCTATTGTATTTATTCTCACTCTCTGTCACGTCTAACGTTCAATATATTTATCTTTCTCTGCATCGAGAGCGCTTTAAACCCAATCTGCAGTTCTCAAACATCTCAATCATAAGTTGGGTTGTTTAGTTAGTGTGACTTAAGGTTAAGAATTAAATTAATTACACGTCTTTTTAAAATAAATTATATATAAAAAATCATTAGAAATGTCCAATGGCATTATTGTGTAGGTACTTACAATAATATCAACAGTTTCCATTGAAATTGAATTTAAATAAATATTACATTACGTACTAAAGCAAATTCAATAAATGAGAAATAAATAAGTAAATTTAAAATGAAAAATTATTAGGTTTATATATCACCATCACTGTTACTGCTGTCAGAGTCGGAGTCAGAGTTACTTACACGTATTATTAAAGGTTGTACGTCAAACACATATTGTTTTTCTAAATCTGCTTTAATCAACCTTTCAGTATGATCTACACTCTTTTCCACACTTCATTGGAAACAGTGCGGAGGGCTTCGTTCCACATGTTGATAACCTGGACGTCTCCGTAGCCATCTCTGCCTATATGGTTATCGTAGTAAGTTTTTGCTATACCTCAAACCATCTCTATAGGGTTGTACTGACAGTGATAGGGGGCAATCTAAGAACTTCGTGTCCATAACTTAACGCTAAGTTGTCAATAACAAATTCTTTAGAGGTAACTTGTTGCTTACATAAATATAACAGTTCTAACTTAGTTTCTTGTGGATGAAATATTATATTTTTTGTTGTTAACCATTCCATTATTTCCTTTTTTTTCCATGATGATGCAGGCTGTTTCTCAGTAACTCGGGAATGGTATGAAGCGTTATCCAAAACAATCATGGAAGGTTCTTCTAACGCCATCAACATATCTTCAAACCATTTTTCGAAATTTTCATGATTCATGTTATCATGGTAGTCGGCACTTTTAGATTTTGTTGAAAAATTAGATCGCAACCGTCGATGAAGCCTTCTTTTCCGCCAGCATGTAATATTATGAAACGTTTGCCTTCGTTTCCCCAATTTTGACACTTTTAGTAGAATTGTCCTGCCACGAACGTTTAATGGATCCTCTTCCAAAATCCAAGTCTCGTCTAAAAAATCGTAGGCTTAGGACACGCCGAATTCAAATTTTCCATATATTTCCTCAAAACCGGACTTTTTAAATAGTACATTCTCTTTCTCGCATAAAACACGCCCAAATCTCTTACCAATCTATGCAATGACGTTTTTGAAACATGTAAAATGTATTTTTCGGCCAACGTTGTTTTAAGGGTTTCCAAGATTATATGTTTCTTTAGTTCGTACATTTCATAAATGGTTTGCCTTACATTTTGCTTTACAGCGTTGTCCAAATCACTCGTTCTTGTTTTTAACTTAAATCTCGTTTCTTTCTCCAAATTGTCTTTTTTGCTCTACTGGTGATATTACGTAAAGTTCGCGTTGTGATTCCGGTGGCAGTCGCTACCCTTTCTTGAACGTTTTTATATCCAATAAAGGACCGCCATTCTGTTTTTCTCTTATGAAATATTCGTACACTTTTAAAATTATTTGTTGTGTTTGTATACTTAAATGTGGCGCCATATTATGCATGAACACGAATCACTTTTACAACTGAATAGGTACTTTAACTTTAAACAAACAGAAAGTGGAAATAGAAAATGTATAATTAAAAACAATTATAATTTCCTGACTTTGGAATTCCAATTGCAAGTAATTAGGTACACTTAAATAAAACTAGAAGTGTAGGTAATTAATAAAATAGTACTCATTTATTGGAATGCAATATTTAATTCAATTCAAATCGGACCTTTTGACGATTTTTGAATATAATTTATTTTAAAAAAGATTTGTAATAATATTCTAATTTAGATGTTTGAGAACTGCAGATTGGGTTTAAAGCGCTCTCGATGCAGAGAAAGATAAATATATTGAACGTTAGACGTGACAGAGAGAGTGAGAATAAATACAATAGGCTTAGAATTTGTAAGTAAATTTATCTCTTTCTTATTAACAGGAAAAGCAATTTGCATGTCTCTGTCTAACCTCAGTTTTTATTTGTTTATGTACACCGCCCGCTGGGTTATTGCTTTTACTAGATAATCCAAAAGCGGAAAAATTAAATGGAATATACTATAATCTTGTCATAAAAAAAGCGTATTTTCAGTATACACTTAATAAGAAAACGTCTACAATAACTTTATGGAACAAAATAAAAAACTTAAATATTAACCCAGTGATTCGTAATGAAATTCCACAGCACCTAAGTAATGTTAATCAGATTAATGAGTACCTACAAAACAGTGTTACAAAGCTGGATGTAAATACTATGCAGACAATTAATTTTTATAATTCTCAAACAATGGGTACCTTGGGATCTGTTTTTGATTTTCAGAGTATAAGTGAGAGTACTGTAACTCTTTGTCTGAAACAAATGAAGACAAATGCTGTAGGTTCAGATGGGATCAGTCTTGCAATGATTAATATGTGTTGTCCATTTATCTTGCAGTTCTTAACTCATATTATTAATTATTGCTTGACAGAGAATGTGTTTCCTGATTGCTGGAAAATGGCTTATGTAATTCCTATTCCTAAAATTAAAAATCCGACTAAATTGAAACACGTTCGCCTTATAAGTTTATTACCTGTTTTCTCTCAAATTCCAGAGAAGATTATTCAAATTCAAATTAGAAGCCACCTTGACAGATTTAACATCTTACCGGAAATGCAATCAGGATTTCGTCCTATGCATAGTTGTACCACGGCACTACTGAGTCTCACAGATGGTACATTGGGAGCAATAGACCAAAACAAATTAACAATACTAGTAGCACTTGACTTCACCAAAGCATTTGATACTGTTGATCAGAATATTCTATGTGCTATATTACACTATGTGGGGTGGAAGCAAGGTGCTATAAAATTAGTTCAGAGTTATTTAAGCAATAGGTTACAAATGATAAAAGTAGAGGATGAAATATCAAACCCAGCAAAATTAAAAATGGAGGTTCCGCAAGGATCAATCCTTGGTCCATTGCTTTTTACAATATACTCATCTTATCTCAGCAGATGCATAAAATACTGTAAGTACCATATATATGCTGATGATACTCAGGTGTATTATTCCTTTACTCCTTCGGACTTACCAAGTGCTTTAGAAGAAATTAATGAAGACCTAAATAATATTTACGTAAACTCACTGAATCATACTTTACATCTAAACCCATTAAAATCTCATGTCATTGTTATTGGAAGTAAAAACATAAAACCAAGAATTAAGATTAACGATAATGAACTACTTGTACAACAAAATATTAAAAACTTAGGCATAAATATGGATCACTCTTTCCGTTTTAACACACATGTATCCCAGTGTATCCAAAAAGCATATTTTAAGTTACGAATCTTATTTCCACATACCACTACCTTTCGATTAAGTTAAAAACTTTACCTTGTGATTCACTGGTTTTGTCGCAATTTAGTTATTGCAACCTAGTATATAGTCCATGCCTATATGCAATAGATAATGCCAAAATACAGAAAGTACAGAAATCTTGCTTGAGATATATATATATGGAATTCGCAAGTACCATAGGATCTCCCACAAACTAAGTGAAATCGGATGGCTCAATATGAAAAATTGCTTTCACTTGTGGAAAGCATGCTTATTTCATAAATTAATATATTATAAAACACCTCCGTATTTATTTAATAAAATATCATTCCGCACGGACGTTCATAACATTAACATTAGAAGAAGGGGTGATATTACAGCACCAAAACATAAAACCAAAAAGTACGAAAGCTCATTCTCATTTAATATTTATAAGATTTATAATAACGTTCCTAAGGAAATTAAATACTTATCGCAGAAAAATTTTAAAACAAAATTCAAAAAGGTACTATTGGAAAAGCAAAAAATGAGACAGTAGCGTAACGAGCAGGCTTGGATTTTGGATTTTGTAAAAGTTTCTACGAGTAATGGTAATCGGGACACATAAAATGTAATTATTACAATTAACACAATCCGAATTATAATTATAATTTTAGAACTCTTTAGTTATAGGCAAAAATCAATATACGTTATTATTTAACTTTCTAGGTATAAATGGTAGAACAGGGTGCTGGGGATGCTCAGCACAGCTGAACTTTGCCTAGTGATTTGCCCTAAAAGGAAAAAAACTATTATTTTTATTGGTTATTTGTATCTATTGTAGGTAAATAAAGACAATATTATTATTATTATTATAATGTAAAATTGGTCATTTATAATTAAGTAAAATTGTTATGTTTTTTGAAATCACTTTTATTATTGGCCAATACTACGTAATTAGATAATAATAAAAGGAAAATTTTTAACTAGTTTCGACAACTGGATGTACATCTTCAGTAAGACGTTAAGAAACAATTATGAATAACTAGTTAGACTTACCTAATACAAAGATTAAACGAATTAAATTAAAATATAAAAAAGAATTTAGCAAATTTTTACATTTATGACAATAATGGGAATTTCCCAAAAAATTTTTGATTAATTCATTAATTTGATTAAACACATGTTGTAAATTTGTTTAAATAAAACATTTCCAAAGAAACGTGTTCACACAAAATTATGGGTAATTGTAATAAGTTGTTAACAAAATTATAGTTGTTTAACCACAAGATATAACTATAAATTAGTAGTAAATGAAACATTTCACCCCAGTTGAGGCAAAAGAATGAAAATGACGGGCGACCTTCAATAACGGCCATTTTAGGATAAGGTTAAATTGGTAGTGGTACTGGTAGTGCTAATAGCGGAAACTGTAATTTAAATTTTACAAGAAGGTTAGGGTAGTAAATGGTTAAAAACTAAAAATGAACTAAATTAAATAGATGGGGCCTTACCCCACATCATTTGTGAAAGTGCTTCCTATAGCTAAACTTGTATAATATATCTGTTAGTTTTTTATTAAATATCATTACTTTACTTTATTTCACATTTGCTTTCAACTGTAATTTATAAATCTTTTCCATCCACCTTTCTATTAGCCGGACATTTTATTTTCGTTCTCTGTTATTAAGACTACATTGTCTGTGTATAATGTGATGTCGATCTTTATAAGGTGAATATTTCTATACCTTATTGTGGTACCTAGTCTCTTATTGGTGTCACTAATATTCTTCAAAAATAAATAGCAAGGGATTCCCCTTGCTTTATACCTTTCTTTAGTAGTAGCTCCTTTGATCTACTGCTGGTGATTTGTACTATGATTTTTGCTTTTTTGTATACGGATGTTACCATATTAATTAATGTCTTAGGTATATTTAACTTTTCCATACATGCAAACACCAGTTCCATTTGTACCATGTCGAAGGCTGCCTACAAATCTATAAAGGCTACAAATAATTCTTCTCCGGTTTTTATATATTTTTCTATTAAATTTTTCAGTATAAATTATTATCATTTGTTTGTCTGCCGGATCTAAAGACTGCCTGCTTATCTTCCAGCTTATTTATTATATTTGTTCTAATTTTTTTCTCAATAATCCTTGTATATAACTTAAAAATCATTCACGATAGGCATATTGCATGGTAAATCTCGGAACCAGTCTTATCTCCTTTTTTGTAGATTAGGAGTAAGATATTTATGTCCCGATCTTCCTAAATGTTGCATTTTAGGCTAGCTTCTCTAAACATTATCCATAACCATTGAAGTTCCTTATTACCTAACAACAATAGCATCTTTGGCTTAATATTATCTGCTCCCCAAGTTTTTCCTGTTTTTATCTTCGCTAGAATCTCCACAACTTCTTCCTTTTCAATATTATTAATTTCTTTCTCTTATACTGGTTCTTTTTCATCTTCCCTCTTCTCTATACTTCTTGTAATGTTCTTTTATTTTAAATTTCTCTGCAAATAGTTTCCTCATCTTTCCACCATATTGTTTGGGTTGGTTATAAATCTCGAATTTTGTCTGTTATCCCATTGAATTCTCTTTTGTCTTTACATCTCAGTCTTTCAATCATTTTCCGGAGTTCTTTATTTTTGTTCATAAACCCTTCATTACAACAATCTTCCACAATCAATCAAAGTTTTAACACCATTGCTTTTCAAGAAAAAGTAGTCAAAAATTTTATCAAGCGAATACTGTTAAATTTTCTTTAAATTTCCTTTTGTCTATAGCTCACGACTTTAGAATTGCTCGTGCGTTAAGTTTAATTTGTTGTTTAATTATTCAAGGTTTAGTTGAAAAGCAGTGTCTACTGAACTGCGCCTTGTGATTCGACTGTCTTGTCATACATACTTGTTCACTTATTCTATTTTGGAGATGTATACGTTTAGTTGTAACTAGGTTGGGGAATAAATACTTTATTATTATTATTATTATTTAATTCCTCTCCAAGTTTTTCCCATGATCTCATTTTCGCACTTCTTACCGTTGTCTTTGGTTGTTTTTTTAATTCATCATATCTTAATTTGTCTTTCATATTTCTTGCTGTCTTCTTTTGCTTAACTATATTCCTTACTTCATTGTGCCACCACTTTTTTTTTTAATTTATTTCAGTTATTTTCTTTGTTCCACATACTTCCGTTGCTGCCAATATCAGTGTTTCTTTAAATATCTTTTATCCGTCATCTAGCTGTATATAATCGTTTGATATCTCTTGTGCCTTTAATATGTTTTTAACTCTGTTTGTATATTTATCTTTTACTTTTTAAATCTTTAGTTCTTTTATATTTATTCTAGTATAATCTTTTCTTTCTTCTTGAATGTCAATATCTTCTTCTATTTTTGCTATTACCAATCTATGTTTTGTGTTCAGTTCGGCTTCCTCTTGTATTGTAATTTCTGCTATGTTTCTTTCCATTAACTGAGTATAAACAATATAATCAATTAGGCTTTTCACATTTCTCTCCACAGTGATAAATGTGTACCGGTCTTCCAATGGTACCTGTCAAAAGGAATTCCCAATTTTAATGTTATTTATTATACAAAATTGTTACATTTTCTTTTTATTTCTATTTAATTCCTTTTGCCATTACCCCTATGCATCCTATTCCTTTGCGTATATCATCCCCCCCTATAGAGTTTTTCGTGTGTGTTTTTAGGAGTTTTTGGTGCAAATTGGTAAGGGTTGGTATGTTTAGGTTTTAGTGGTTTTCCTAAACCTTGAAGTAAATGCTTTGCCAAGACGAACCAACCCACTATTGCACACGGTTTCGTCACTACACTATACAGGTTTATACTGATCTTCTGGGGCACCATACATAACACTTACATCACAATACAATATTTGTGTAATGTACCATACGAATAAATAAATAAATTATGATTTGTTATTTTCTTGTTTAAGTCTTTTGTAATTTTTATTCTCACTCCCTCGTTTGCTTTATTTCCTGTTGGGACACCCGAGTAATATAAGTAGTCCTTCCCTAACCGTTTGATTCCTCTCTTATTAGTTTTGTTTCACTTATACCTAGGAGGAATATACTAAATTCTTCCATTTTTCGATTATTTCTATATCATTCCTTGTTAGCTATATTCCATGTTGCGATAATCTATTTTTTATTATATATTGTGTTATTTGCTGTATCTTTTGCCTTATCCTGATTCGTTAGCCGGGTCAATATCCTTGAGTTTCTCTGTTTGTTGGTGTACTTTAGTTTTTCTCGTTACTTCGCTAGTTTTTTCTTTTAGTCGATTTTCTTTAGTTGGTAATTTTTCACTTGTTGTTCTGGTTATCTCCCTATGTGTATCCGTCTGTTTTGATTCGGATGCATTATGGTTTTGATCTCATTGCTTATCAATGTGCTCTAGGGTATATGCTTTATCATCTATTATCAGTTTATTAAATCTTATTATTGCCTTTTTGCCTGGGTTCCTTGCTTCTACCATATATTTTGTTAATTGTTTTCTCTGTGTCTGAGTATCCTTTGATATCCTTTGGTACTCGTACTCATACTCATACTGATTAAATAGAAATAACCTACATAAATTTCTAAACTTTTGAAATTTTTAGAAAAACATTGATTATAAACATCTTTTTCTCAAATAAAGTTGTTTGAAATTTAATTATACACAACTTTTATTTAAACTATTTTTTTCCCAGAGAAGTAATGTTTGAGATTAGACAATTATCTGACCATAACCGTTTTAATTTTATTGGGTATAACTTTTATCTAAAAAGGAAAAAAGAACAATGTGGATTTCTGAGCAAAACGCTTGTTTTTTTAGTTTTAAAGGAATATTGTCAAAACAAATACTGGAATTCAAGACTCATTAAGAAAAACTTATTGTCGTTGTTTAATTCAAAATTATAAAATGGTTGAGGTTTCAAATATATATAACTTGAAATTATTTTGTTGTTGCGAATTATAATTATATAATTATAAAGTTTTCAGTACTTTAAGCAAATGTTAGCAGTATTGACAAATTTTTCAATTTCCTCAGATAAACAAAATTTTTACTTTATTCACCACAATTAGTTATCCGAAAGCTTAATTAAATTTATAACATCACAACATCGAGATGTACCTAGAATTCAGTGGATGTATGAAAGCAAAAATTGTAAAACTTAATTTTCGAACAAAAAAAATCCAAAAGATTTATAACTAAATTATAAACATTTTAAAATTTGTTTGGTTGATGCCGCCGCTTTAAGCTAAAATTTAAGAATGTAAAAATTTGTTTTGTAAAGAAAACGCTTTAAAAGCATCTCAACTTTTAACATAATGCAATAAGAAGTTTTTCCAAAAAAATGTTTTTTCAATCAATATTTATGTAGTTGAATTAATTCCTTTGATGTTTAGATTTATATACAAACATTATTTGAATTAATTTATTTGCGGATTGTATTTGTCACAAAGTAACTATTTTACCGTAATTAGAAATATACTCTATATGCTATTTGGTAAAATAATTTATAAGTGGATTACAGTATAATTTTTAATTATTTGCTAATTAGATCAAACAGATAAACATTAAAGTCCATTATTTAATTTTAGATCAATTATTCTACAATATTCTTTTAATGGAAAATTAATAGATTAATTTTAAGAAAAATTTATTTTTAGAATTGATGAATGTAGCACGAAATAATGAATGTAAAATCATAAAAATAATGACTAAGAAATACAACATTTTCCTAAGAACAAACTAATTATTTAAACTCGTTAGTACTCTCAAGCACATAAAGTTCAAACAATTAAGATTTTCACAAAAAAGTATTCAATTTAAGAAAAGCTTTGTCTTGCATTGAATTAAAAATTAAAAACTCATTTAAAATGTTTACACTGTAATTTGTGGCAATTATTCTGAAAAGGTCTAGTTTTTTTTACTGAAGGTGACTGCATACATCTATTAATTATTCGGTTTGCGTTAAATAATTCTAAATTATTTATTATTATCTAATCCTCAAAAAGTGATAAAAAAAAATAAAATAAAATGTTATTCGCACACAAAATCAAGTAAGTTTTGGAGTTAAATATTAAAAAATTAGAACTATGGAAAAACTCGGTCAGATACGAAAATCTATCTATGTTAACAGTCCTTTCGGCTTGATAGATTATGCCAAAAATCTAATCAGATCTGACCTACTATACAGGGTGATTCATAACTACTGGGACATAGGCTAAGGGCAGGTTATTTAGACTAATATATGACCAAAGGACCTAATATTCCTTAATAAAATATTGCTGTGGTTTGCACACAAGAATCACCCTGTATATATTTTATACATTTTATTTATAAATTCACATTTATTAAGAAAACATGCACCGCAAAGTAATTTGTAAATTCGAAGTAAACATTTCAGTATCGTCCGTCAATAGTGAATTTTAACTTCTAAGCCGTTATGCAAACGCTACCTATGAGAGTACGACGGACAAGACGGGGTATCGCGGAGTTCCTTAAGACGAGTTGAAAATTCTCACTCTCACAAAGCGAAAATGGAATTGCGTTTTAGAAAGAAATGGTTTAACCAAAAGCTGTAGACAATAGAATTTCCAACAACTTTTCTTTTTCAGCTTTTTGTATAATTGATATTAATGGAGATATTGTTACAATAATTAGTGTACGTGATTGCTTTATCTCAGTAATTACTTATCGAATCAAAAAATAGTTTAAATAACAGTTATGTTTAAATTACACAACTTTTATTTAAAACAAAAATGTGTAAAGTTAATATTTTTCTAAATATTTCAAAAATTCTAAAATCTGTGTAGGTTAACGGTCCTTTTTGAGGCTACATAGATTATGCCAAAATCTAATCAAATTTGCGAATTATAAATCAGGTCCATGTACAAAGTTTCATAAAAGTCCGACGCGTGATTTCCTTAATATCTTGCTTACATAAGGACGGGCGGCCAATCGGCCATCGTTCATAAAATTGTGTTTACTTTATTATTACACCTTTACTCTAATTCGTCGGAAAAGTGAAAAAGATGTTTAAAAAACCGTTTATAATAACTCCCATCTTATTTCATAAGATGTGGAGTACAAATAAATCAGATTTTGTTCAATTGAAACCCAACAATTGAAGAGAAAGTAAGTTTTTAGAGTCTGTTACGCACCTTGGTAGAAACGAGGATTCTATTGAATTAAGTCTAAATCCTAAAGCCTAATAAAAATAAACCCACGTAATAAAAACATATGCAAAATTATAAGCGATTCCGATGTTATAGTTACTCAAACTATACCATAAATTTACAAATAAATAGCGACACGACAAACACAATTTTAATAAATTGAATTTTGTATGTCGTGTCTATGTTGAATAATTTTTAATGTAATGCAATTCAATAAGACGTTAACATATTTCCATTTAACTTATTTAAGAAACTAAATACACTAAACTACATCTTATAAACGTAAATACTTTTTCTCCACCATCATATAATAATATAGTAATTCTGAAATGATTTTAATAACAGAAAGAAAAAATTTCTCACCTTTGAAATAGAATATTTATTCAAAACACTTGCTTCCTACGAGTTTTTCATGTACATATTTTTATTCAATAACTATAACAGAATTAATATTGTGTAATTATACACAAAATAATTAGACAGCCATCATTTTTTGTACTGTCAGTGTCAAATACAAATGCATTGTTTTAGGTGTTTTGAGGCAAGTATTGATTTAAATTTTATAAAATGAATGAAAAATCAAGTGAATCATAAATGATAATGAAGAAAACACGGTACTCAATCGAGTAACAGACCGTGTTTTCTCCACCATTACAGAATTTACTATTCCATCACTTGTAGTCAACAAATATAAAAATGTACTAAAAGGGTTTTACTATGTTTCGAAAACAGAAGCTTCTTTAAAGGGATATTCAATGCTCGAACATAATCCGAACGTGACGATGATAACTGACGAAAATGAAATTTTTACGATTTTAGTTTTTGACGATATGACAATATTATGAGTTCTTTACTCCGTATTTAAATGCGAGGCACGACAAAAACATCTTGTAATGTTTCTCGATTATTGAGGTGATCGACTTTTAAGTCCGCGTAAACGATTTGTTGAATTTTTATTTTCAAGTTTCAAAATATTTCACTTGTTTTCCTAAAACACATCAATTATGTCACAAAATCACTAGAACAATTTGAGATATTTACAATTACGAACAAAATAAACTTTTTGTTGGGCGTTGCATAAAGCATCTACTCATCTGCCACAATTTCCGTAATTACAATAACTTAACTTACATGCTAGTTCATACATCAATAATCGGTATTATATAAATTTGCCGTATAATTTTATTAGGGCAAACGATGTTTCATAATAAACCTAAGGGTAAGTGTCCAAGCTTCAAAATTTAAAATGCTTTTGTCCTTTTCAATTTTTATATTACAACTCAACCAATCCAAATCTAATATCCACAAACAAAAGTCTTATCAAGAAGGTGTAAGAGAAAGCTTGAGATAAATGCATGTGTTTCCTATCATTACATCACAGTATGATATTGTTTTATGAGAGCAGTGTTCTGTAATATAACTTTACCCGCTAAATTAATTCTTTCTTAATTTGTTAAAATGATTATTAACTACAATCATAGGCACTTTGGCTTGTTTTGAATAAAACATATAAATGTGCCAAACCTATTACAAATTATTACAAATTAAATTTTAGAGGTATGAAGAAAATTCATTTTTAAAATTCGTCAGCAAAACTTTTTCAGGCAAAACTGAAACTTCAAGAATGTGTAGCTTTTCTTTTTTCTTTAATCTCACGATTGAACTTACAAAGCTATTTAATATAAAATAATTTTTTAATATAATAAAAGTGTAAATATTAATTAATTAATGTTTGATTTTATGTTAATAAGCATTTAAGAATTAGAAATGAATGAATCAAAAATACAATATTTAAACGCACCATCTACATGTACAACTCCTTTTTTTTGGAGAAGCTCTGCCTACCTTCTTTGTCCCAAGAGATTAGTGGAACTGCTTTGCAGGTATTGTCTGACCTTACTAGTTGATAGAAACGTAAATTTAAGGAGGAACTCTAATGCACATTTTTTTTAAATACGCAAGGACTTACAGCATATTTGATGAGTTTTAAATCGTTTGCATAAAATTGCCAAAAAATTAACTACAGTTTGCTTTTATTGACAGAATTCAGATGTTCTTAACCTATTCAAACTATTTTTACAATTAAATTATTTCAAGAAAAGTTGTATATAACAATAATATTTGGAAATATTTATTGAAAATGTTTTTTTAGCTTCACGAATGTTATTCAAAGTTTAATCTACTAAATTAACCACAAAAGTTAAGTTTTATTAAAATGGTAAAAATAATTTTTGAAATACTGCATGTGCGTGTTACTTACAACAAACGGGTTAAAAAACACGTCATTTATTTACCCTAAAACGTATTCTAAATACCAAACACATTACAATAAATTTTCAAAATCAATTAAACTCTGTTAATAGATACATACGTAAATTTCATTGAGAATGATATGCAATAAATTGTTTGTTAATACGTAGTAAACGTAAAAACGTTTTCGTTTACTATTTTAAATAATATTCGACAGTAAGGGTTTTATGGTGGTTATGATTGTCCCTATTAAGTAATGAACCACCTTAATCTAGACGTGTTCAAGGTACATTCAAACAGTAACAGCGTTTTTAACTTCTAACATGTCATAAAACCGGCAGAGAAAATAAAAATTAGCTCAGATATAACAATTGCTTTAAGCAATCTGTTCAATCTGTAAACTCAATGTCAACTCATAGATAAGAGTCAACTATTATTTTTTTTCTACCCAGACTAGTGCCAAAGGTATAATCACTTTATTTCTCGGAAACTTTCTTTTCTGCGTACTTTTCTTCCAGGTACTTTTTTCCCGCCTACTTTTTTCCCTAAAGCACTTCGCTCCCAGATACTTTCTTCCCCGCAACTTTACTTCTTGCTCATAATAAAAAATAAGCTTGTTCTTAAAATTGTTATTTAAAGAAAGAAATTGTAAAAACAGTAACCTACCAACCGACACCGTTTATACCCAATTTCGTAACAACAACCTACACTGTTTAAAACAAATTAAATAATCCCTTTTAATACGGTAACACGTCGGAAGCAATATATTATAACAAATTTTTGTGCATTTATTTGTTTTCATAATTTTTGTATATAAGTGAGGAGTTCAGGGAAAGAAAGTATCCTGGGGAAAGTATTTTAAAGAGGAAAGTACGCAAAGAAGAAAGTAACGAAGAGGAAAGTACCCGAGGAGGGAAATATTTTGGGAGGAAAGTACGCGGGTAAGAAAGTTTCCGGGAAATAAAGTGTGGATACCGTTTTAAATATAGCAGGTCATCTATTTAACTTTTACATACATATTTATTTAGACCAACAAAGGCAGTAGAAGTGCACACCCTGTAAACATGAACAAAGAAATTATTGCCGCTGCAGGTTATAAATTCTGAACGTAATTAAACATTTTTGAAGAAAAGCAAATGTCTATGAATTTCTTGTTCAGAATTTGTTCCAACAGAACCCCTTCTTGGTAGAGGTGGAAAACATAATACAACTCAAACTATTCAAATTGCCTACGTTTTTCCCTCATGTGAAGGCAAGAGTGTATTATTTGACAATTGTCATTAGCATACTTTTGGTGTTGTGTTGTGATAATAAAATATTTTTTAAAAATTATATCTTATTAGCCCATAAATTCTGAATATTAAAAATTTTTAGAAAAAATCTTACCTAAATTTTTACGAATTTCTTTATATGAACGAAAATACTAGAATAACATCTTCTGCTACTTGAAATTTAATTTTCCAAGATAACCTTCAGGTAACACAAACCGGATACAGATTATTATGCCAGAAAAATATTTTTCGGCTAGGCTGGAGTCATTACGAGGTGAGTTTTTAAAATAAATTTATTATATCTTTTATCTGGCTTGCGAGAGCCTAAAAGTTTATTATTATAATAAGGTCTTCTTTAAAGATAGAACTAAGACAACACTGTATCAAAATAAAAATATCACAAAAAAAAGTTTTCCATTGTATTTTTTATTTCGGTGGCATTTGCCACGTCATACATTTAGGTGAAACACAATACAAGAAAAAGCAATTTTAAATACTCGTACTATACATTTAGACCTCAAATATAAATACCCCAAAAACAAAACCAAAAAATAGCACCTTTGACTTCCATCCTAATTACTTTATATCTTATTTCTTCTCTCTTCATCCTTTCAGATTTTTCCTTCTTTCTAGCACTTCTCTCATTATATCCACTCCTTCTCTCATTACCTACTTCCTTGTTTTAATTCTAACCTTAGCTCCTCACATCCTTCCCTCATATGGTCTACGTTTTCCCACCCATCCCCACACGTTTTATATTTTCTTTTGATATCCTCCTACCAAAACCTGTTTTTTTCATAATATAATTAAGCTTTTTATTTGTTATTAAGTCCACTATATCCTCTTCTACTCTCCTCTTTTTTCTTCTAATCCTCTTTTATCCTCATATCTCTTACCTGCTTCAGCACTCGTATAAATTTCATTTTCTCTTCTAGCTTCTAGCTCTTCTTTATATTACATCGATCTCTTTCCCGCTTCTATTTTTATCTTTTCCAGTTTTATTTCCTCCTCTACTATGTACCACGGTGTTTCATTATCTAACCCCTTCGTCCATTTCTAATACCTCTTCTGCACTTCTTTAAAATCTCCCACTCCTTCTATCCCCACACCTCCGCTCTATACATAATTTTACTTTTCACCAGTTTTTCAAATAACCACCTTCTCTTTTCAATTTTCCTTCAAATATACTTTCTCCTAACCCCTCACGTCTGTGCCCCTTCTTTGCTAATTGCCTTACTTGCCCTTCATTTCTATTGTTGTACCTAATTCTATAGCTTGAACATTTCCACTCATCTAGACTTTCTAACTTCACCACCATTTCCCCTTTTTCATCTTCCTCTTCTCTTCTGAAAAACTATTATCTCCATTTTTTCTGTATTTAACTATAATTTATTTTTTTCTATTAATAAATATAATGCCCTCATCATATCTTTAATCTTTTTTTCATCCTTTGCTAGCACAACAATATCGTCTGCATATGCTAACACCCATATTTTTTACCCCCTATCACCACACCACCTATTTGATCCTTCTTAAATTCCTCCTTCAAATCACTAATACTCTGACTCAAAGGACACCCCTGTCTTAAACTCTTCCTAGTCCAAAAAAATTCTCCCAACTCTTCCTTTCACTCTTACCCAGTACTTCGTATCCTTATATATTTATTCAATAGCATCCGGCAAGTCCCCTCTTTTCTTCATAGTTTCCCACAGAACTTCCTCGTCCACATTATCAATCGCTGTCTTTATATCCAAGAACATCCCATAAACTTTCCCACCCTTGCCAGTATTTCCCCATTAATTATTTGATTTAAAATATATACTATATGTTATCCACCGCTCTCATTCCTCTTCTAAACCCGCCTATCAATCCGCTAACACTTTTTTCCTCCATCTTTTTCCAATCTCGATCTTATCATCTCCCCATATATTTTATATCCTACGTTGGTTATGCTCACACCCCTATAACTTTTCATTTCCTTCCTTTCCCTCTCTCTTGTAAATTGGATATATAATAGCATTCCTTTATTTTTTCTGGAGAAACCCTTTCCTTTCATATCTTCCCTCCTACTATTTCTCTCATTTTTCCTTTTATGTATTTCCACTGCTCCCCCTGCGTGCTATCGGTACCTCTCGTTTTTCCTATTTTTATTTTTTTAATTGTTTTAACCAGCTCCTTTTCCTTTATTTCTCCTTCTTTAATTCTCTCTCTCCTTATTTATATATTATAATCATGTTTTTCCTTTCCTCCCTCTAATAGTCTCATACAATAATCCCCTCTTAATCTATCGCCATTCTTTTATTTTCTATTTTCCTGTTTGTTAATTACCTTACATGCTTGTCCTTCATTTTTTATTTTTTTATCTTTTCTTCCATTTCTTTTCTTTCTCTTGCATCTTTCCCTGTATTCTCTTCTTATCGTCTTGTACTCTTCTATACTCGTTTTTCTTTCCTCCACCTCCTCATTTTCCTTTTTGTTTCTTTTTTGATCTATCACTTACCCCATTCCACTCCTTGCTTTTGCTTTTTGCTCACCCTGTATCTTTTCTTTTCTGTCGCCTGTTCTAATTGATTTACTAGATTTTGCAGGTCTTTCTCCAACTCCTCCACTATCTCCTGTTTCTCTTCCATACTCCTTTTGTACTCTTCTATATTTTCTTTTGTCCATATATTAAATTCCCTCCCTTCCTCCGTTTCTTTCTGCATTTCAAATTTCTCCCCTACCATAGCCATTTCCAGAAGCTGGTGGTCAGATTCAATCTCATCTCCTATTATTAAATGTCCCCTACACTTTTATCGTTTACTGTCACATAATCTATTACGAAATCCCCTTCCTCCTCCATGTTCCCATTTAAAATCGCCCATCCCTTTTCTTCACACATTTCTATTAGTTTTTTTTCCTTGCTTCCTTGTTTGTTTAATTTTTTATCCTTCGACCTTATCTTGTTCACTTTTCCGTTTATCATCATACCTCCATTATTTCCTATCCTTTGATTGCGTGTTAAAATTTAAATAATCCTTAAGAAGCAAGGAAAGAAGTTTCTTTCCGTATCCTCTACAATACGGAACCAAAACTATAAAACTTGCAAAATAGAAAATTGGAAACCATTCTACAAATAATACATAATGAATAAACGAGAAACTCTATAATTAAATATTATAATATGCTGCAATGCAATTTATGTATTTGAATATAAAACCAAATACTGAATATAACTGATACAATATCTCACGTATATAATTGTTAAATTATAGCAATACCATAATAATTAAAATGAAGTAATACTGTGTAATTTTCTATAAAATTAGTTATAGTTAGTCCTTAATCATGTACTAAACACTATTAATCCATTTTCTAACACATGCGCTATTAATTAACGTAAATATGAAAACGTGACACGATTAGGTATATAGAAAATATCGTTTCTATTTGCAAACGCGTAATATATAATATTAATTAAATTCATCAAATCAAATGCATAAATTGTAATTTAATTCGGCTAGATACTGAGTTTACGTTTCTATTAATTAAGTAAATTTAACTGTTTGAATCTAAAAACGTGAAATTTTTTTACTTGTTTTGACATGAAGTACAGGCAATCCATTGTAACTGTAGAAAAAGTTGCACGTTGCGCAGGTAAGGTGTTGGAGTAGGGACCCGGTTGTACACTCAAAGGTAAAATGATTTCGTAACTGTTGGTTATTCCAGCATGAAACACTGGCGGTATAAGATATCAGCGTAGGTACACCGTAGATATTTAAAATATTGCTTCACATTCATTTATTCAATTTAAATTTTTATATGATTATAATGACCGTCCTTTATAATGTGAAATATAACATTTTATCTTTTATCTTTCTAATTTTAATTTAATAACTACACTTCCGGGTCAAAATTCATATCATTGGAATGTAAAACTTTCTTTTAAAAATGACTAATTTAGAATACAAAAGCTTGGATGTACAAAACAAAATTAATTCTATTGTTAAGTAAATGTCTTTCTGATTGGTTAAAATTTAAATCTTAAATCCTCTGATTGGCTAACAAATTGTTAATATCTTTTGTTAACTAAAGATTATGCTTTACGCAACCGGGTAAAAATGAGTATTAGTTGAACATTATCAGTTTACTTGCATAGCTAGGTCTATATATTTAGTTTTAAATTAAGAAAATGTCAAAGTTAGGACAGGAAAAGCTATTAGTGCTCAAACTCGCGAAGTAGTGTTTAAAGTTTTCAATATTTTAAAAAATTGCCAACAATGAAGTGAACATCATAGATGCTTCTGAGGTTGAGTTAAAAAGCCATTTATCAGCGGCTACAGGTGTTTCACAGAGTATGCTTTACAAAATTATCAAGGAAGGAATGACGCACCAAATGATCCTGAAGCTGAAGAGGACGCCAATGTTTTTAAATCTCCAAAAAGGAAGCGAAAGAAAAAATTTCCAATTACTGACATACATGAAACAGAACTGCATCACATTAGGCGTATCATTTATAATTACCATAAAACAAACAACCAACGGGTAACTCTTAAGAATTTGTTACAAAAATTAAAGAAGATTTAGATTATGTCGGTGGCAGGTCTTCACTACACAAAATTATTAAAAAATGGGGTTTAAATTTTCTTCGGCTGAAAATAATCGAAAATTATTACAAGAGAAGCCCGATATAAGACACTTAAGAATTGCTTTTTGAAAAAAAATTAAAATGTACCGCAATGACAATCGACCAATCATTTACATGGACGAAACTTACATCCATGGCAGCCATACAGTTTCAAAATCGTGGACCGACAAAACAAGAAATGGTTTATTTGGTAATATTTCTAAGGGACAACGATTAATTATGTTGCATGCAGGAGGGGATAGTCATGGTTTTGTGAAGAATGCACTATTAATTTTTAAATCTGGAACCAAATCAGGAGATTATCATCATGAGATGAATTTCAATAATTACGAAAAATGGCTCACCGAAAAGCTGATACCAAATTTGCCAGAAAAATCGGTGTTAGTGATTGACAACGCGCCATACCATAATGTCCAAATAAATCCAGCGCCCAATTCAAACAGCAGAAAACAAGTGATGATTGACTGGTTAACGCAAAACGATATTCCCGCATCATTGGATTTGACTAAAGCTGAACTTTATTTTTAATAAAAAACAACAAAACAAACTTAAAAATTCAAAATAGACACAATAATGCAGGCAGCTGGTCATACTGTGTTAAGATTACCCCTTATCACCCCGAACTTAACCCAATCGAGATGATTTGGGCTACCGTAAAATTTTGTAGCATCCCACAATGTAACTTTTAAGTTAGAAGATGCGAAAAAATTAGCGGAAGAAAAATTTGCCTCCATTACGGTAGAAGATTGGAACAAGGTGTGCGCTAACGTCAAGAAACTGGAAGACGAATATTACGAAAACGAAGTTTTTATGGACTTTGTTACAGAATCGTTAATTATTAATGTTGGAATTGAAACTGATAGTGATGATTTCGGGTTCAGTTGCAGCTCAGATGACGATTCTAATACTGCGTCGTTGTTACCCTGAATTGCCGCAAATTTAATTGTGTTCATTAAATATTTCTATTTTTTATTCGTTCAAAATTAGTATAAACTTAATGATTTATAGTTTAGGTATTCAAATCCAAAATAAAAGATCGCTCTGTATTTATTTTATTTATTATTGTATTTATTTGTTTATTTGTATTTACCTAATTATTATTATTGTAAAAGCATAATTTGTTAATAAAATGCTTGAATTTTTTGTATATTGTGTACCTACTAACCAGAAAAGTAATAAATTATTGGTGTAATAATTAATATTTATCTTGCACCAATTTGTATTATATGCTAGTAATACCTACTTCTGCCCGGAGTGTACTATTGTCTGGTCACGCCTTGAAATTCTATAAACAGCTACATTTTTCCTGCGCGAGATTTCTTAAGTTACAATGGATTGCCTGTACGCTGTATTTATTTAATGGGACGTACCTTCTATTATGCATTTTCATTTGTTTAAGAAACGAAAACAAAACTTAATTTACTTTAAAAAAACGTTATATTTTAAAGATGAACATTTTTTTCCTTATTTTTTACTTTTAAAATTGAATAAGCTTGGATGAGAGGGAATCAAAATAGTTACATGTGTGCATAGGTTCAGTGGAATCAGTGTTTAATGCTTTTGTTATTTTATCATTATTTAACTGTCCGTTGTGTTTGACTATTTTTTTTTAAATATTGCGTTTATTATGATAAATGCACGTCGAAACCCGATATCAATCTTTTGTGGATATATATATATATATATTAATGTGCCAACAATGTTTTCCTGAAGTCAGACCTGGAAATTAGTATCAAGAGGCACCGCTGATTGAACGTTAAATTTTACTGATAAAAAACCCGGAAAATAGTTTCCTATTACTGCGTTAGGTAATGGCGATTAATTAAAATGGTAGTAAACCATTTATTCCAAAGTCATCACAACGCAAAATTTTATTATAAATTTGTGGATGGAAAGATGGTTATTGTTGAGTGTAGAGTTAACGCAGGTTTTCTATCACCTCGTGGTAGCGATTATATAAATTTGTGTGTCTTTTTATTACAATTTTTGAGTTTTGTTTATTTCTTGCGCCTACTATCTATACGATTTAATCTCGGATAATTAACACAGTTTGATGTATAACTATTAGCCTTCTGATCAAGATGAAGGGCTTTTTAAGGATAATCTCGTATTACGAATGGTGTACACTCCTACTTTAAAATATCAACAACTACCCGCCTGTGAAATAATTCGAATTGATGCTAGTTTTCCAGACTAAACACGTATTTACATGGTAAAACTATTCACGCCATTTTGTTATTATTAAAAAATTAAAGAATTATTATGCTATTATTATCGACATTGTCTTTTTTGTATTTCCATTGTAACTTTAACCACAATTGGATAAATACTTGTTATTAGTTAAAATGGCACTTGTTAAACTATAAACTTTTCGTAATATTGCGAACCTGCATGCTCATTCTTATCTCGTGGCTAGTTATTTTATCTAGCGTTATATGTTAGTTAAATATGATTGTTTAGTTGTCTATTTGGGCATATAGATTTAATTTTGATTTGTGTGTATAGATATACAATTAGTTAAAAAATTTATTTTTTTATTATATTCTAAGGCTAAAATTTTGGGAGCTTCTTAAGATTTATCCGGGTTAACTTCAATACCTTTAGTAGTTACTATAGGCACAGCCTTTAAAATTTGGAATATGCTCATAAACAAGTTTTAGAAAAATGTAAAATCTGTTGTGTTCCAAATGTTCCTACACACGTTTTTGAATTGATTGTTTCGTAACCTCCTTATTCAAGGAATTTAGCGAGTAACACGACAAACTACTCTACTATATAATGCTATGGTTTTAACACCCCTAAGTTACATAAATAAAGAAAAAGGTACAATTTAATTATAGTTTATTTAAGATGTCCAAGCTGTTTTTGCATTTGAGAGGATATTGGAAGCATCTCGGACACATATTTGATTAAATTTGCGATATTCTGGTCTCATCCCTGAAAAAATTATGTACATTAGAAAAATTTCTGTAGTAGTTAATAGGTAAAATGAGTTTATGTTGTAAGAGTTAATATTGATGGTAAAAGAAACAAAGAAACCCTCATAAAAAAAAAAAAAAAAAAAAAAAAAAAAGAGGTAAAATCAACCAAATCCAAAAAAAAAAAAAAACCTCGAACGGTTGACGGCTTAGAACACATAAAATAAACAAAAACAAAAAATGAATCGATTACTTACCAGACCACAACCCCTAGATGTAATTTAATTAGTTTTAATTCTGTGTAACATGAATTTTGTTTTCACGGCGATAAATCGGAATTCTTACTTGATAAAGTTTTATACGCAAGATGGCATTTCAATCCCTCTTTTTTTTATTTCAAATCGTGTAGAGATTTTCGGCAAGATAAACCTGTTTGTAATCAATATTATTCTCTCGAAAGTGATCTGAATCGTCTGTGTTTCCTTCGGAAGCTTTTTGTAAACTGTTTCTTTCTTGTTTTATCAATTTTGAAATTAAATGGTGTTCAGTATAATTCTAAATCTGTAAACTTACTGTGATCACGATTGTATATCTAACTATTAATAGACTTAATTAAATTGACAATTTTTATTTCAGATGGACTAGATAAATTACTATAAGAAGTGCTATCCATTTTTTGAATATTTTATTCCACAGAAACTGGAGTAAAATTATCCAGGTTAGGTTCTTTGTGTAAATCTCGCAACTGGCTCGAGGTAATCGTGGAATAAGGAGCACTTTCCATTCTAAATAATTTATTTGCAACAGCTTTTTTATTTTTTAGAGAACTGTTAATATAATCATCAGCTTTCCAGTCCCCATGTTATTTAAAGCTAAGGAAGTCTCCTCTAGAATCTGCTAAATCTGAACTGCATTGTGTTACAAGAAAAATTTACGTTTACTAGCTTTTACTTCTCTAACGTTAAGATTTTCCTGCATACGTGTTACTTTGCTTATTACGACCCTGTCTACTTTTACTGCAAGTTTTAATAGGACAAGGTCAACGTATAAATCCAATTGCACTCGTTTTACGTTCTTCTTTTTGGCGGGGCTGTCAACGAGGACGGTCGTGTTCTTTGTCTGTTCTTGTCCGTATCGCGGAATGGCGAAGACAAGCGGCTTTAAGTGTCGTCTTGACACCGAAAGGGCTTTCCTCTAATACGGTGCCGCCGACCTGGATCGCCATCAGTGCTTTGCTTTGCAGCTGTTTCAATTTTGGCGTGTGTGTGTGTTCGAGCAATACGGTTACCAGTGCCAAACCATTTCTTGATTATAGTTGGGGGCTATTGATGTCAAGCGCTCCAGGGGGACGCCTTGATGAGCGATACACGTGTGTGATCCTGGGTGGCTTGTCTCCGGGTAGCTGTATGTTGGTGTCGAAGAATTGTGGGTCACTGGACCGGTTACTTGTGCTCGATGGTTTTTTGTCCTGTTTGTTCTTGTTACTATCAAAGTCGCCTTGGCTGATTTGGTGAAGTAGATTTTGAGTCGGGTCGGAGTGGCGCTTATAATTGAATTGCTCATTGTTACATTTGAATCCGTACGCTCTGTGTGGGTGGCTGACGGAATGGGTTCGACGCTCAAGGAGGATACTCAATAGCGGCGGCTGTCAGGTTTTGGCGTTGCCTGTTTGCTATGTCGCTAATTAATTTATAAGTATTTGTGTAAATGTCACTGAGGGAGCGCGATGTTTTGTGTTGCTACCGATATGTTTTTTTTGTGTATGGCGTATTATGTGTGTGGCCGAGTGAACAGCTCTTGAACCGATGCAACTAATTTTTAACTGTAACTTAAGAAATTCTGTTATTTTTTATAGTATTTTGCCAAATATGTTTTTTCCCACAGGCTGTACTGTACAGTGCATTAACCCATTATGTAAGCGAGCAACAATCTGTCGTTAGTGGTATGGGGCTGTCTCAAAGAAACGTATTTCTTATAAATATCAAGAAACACACATTCTCGTCAAGGTTCTTGTGTGTTATTGCAAACGTTCTTGGTATATAATTTTTAGTATCAGAAATTGAAACAACTATACTTCACTCTCTTGAACAAGAATATTGCTGAGTGGTAAGTTTGTAAGTTCATTCCACGACATGCTTCGTAAATTTTCAGTATTAGAGCAACCTTTAAAAGAAAATGCGATGTTTAGTTATTTGTATCACTTGGCCAGAAACTGACTTTTTCGGTGTGCGAAAATGGTCCAAGCACTCTCAAAAATAGTTTCTGGCCACGTGATACACACAATTTTTGGGCCGACAAATGGTCAAATTTGTTGAAAAATATAATTTTAAAATAAAAACATTTATTGGTAACCATGGAGCTGTCAACACGGTGTATTTTGGGATATATTAAAATCACTTTTTTTCCAATGTTTGCGTTTAAAAAAACTTTAAGCTTAAATCCTTCAAAATAAGATGTAAGAGAGTACTGAATGGTATTACTTTACGTATTCCCCTCATGGGGATTCTACTGATTTTAGTGTCATGAGTATAATGTGATATTGCCAACATTTAGTAACTTTTGCTGGCCGAGGCCAACAAAAGCGGTTTTTTGGCCTCCTTTGAATGATGCAAAATCGGTGATTATAGACGGAGGATCGAAAATAACTATATTTGATGCTCGTTCACTCCAGCTGTAGTCAAAGTGAAAACCGCAGTAACACGATTTTAATGATATGTAATTTTTTGTTGATTCACTCCTATTTGTTGCGTTGCTGATCAGACCCATTTGAAAATTTTGCTTCTTCCGATAAGAAAATTCTAAAAAATAATCCAACATAATTAATGTTTTCCTACGAAGGATTTATGGTCAGAAAAAAACGGGTCTTTTTTCCTATCAGGTTAACAAAACAATCTGTAACAAATAAACAATCAATAAATTTTCACATGCCTTACAGAACAAGAAGAAAATCAAGATTTTTTAGATGAACCATTACCCATTTCTTCTCGTTCAGTTCTTTTTTGTATAGGTTTTTCAAAAACAGGGTCATAAATAAAATGTCTAAGTAACTCTCCATGATTGTTTTTTTTCTTGAAAATCTAACTATACAGTTGATTGCCTCACCCCGATGCCAAACAAGCTCACATGCGGCTATATATTAAAATTTGTGCTGTGGACCGTCTAGAGTACCTTCATTCCAGAGATCGTATTCTTCAACACTTAAATTAGTTCAACAACGTTTTCTGTTTTCACAATCAACCTGTAGTTGTTTTGCGTTCCGCATTGCGGGCTTGTTGGGCTCTTGACGTCTTTAAATAATCGATAGCTATCTTGTATTCAACATAAAATTTTTTTCTGCAAAAGTTTTGCCAATGTGTTCGACAAAGTTTTCACTACTTTTTCTGTATAATCTGCGCCATCTAGTTTTCTCGTATTAAATCAAAACTATTACATTATCACTGTTAGTTTTTCGACAATCGTGTCTCGGTTTATATACTTTCTACTCCTGCAGAAACACTCAAATTGCTTCCGTGCGGAAGATTTAGATTTTTGCGGAGTAATTTTTAGTCACAGAACTGCTTCCCAAAACGAATTACAATAAATCGATAAAAAATTTAGTTTGTTTACAGGTTTTTATAAAACAATTCGACATCAAAAAACAAAGTGGATATGGCATGACAATGTGATAATAATAAAAATCAAATAAATAAAATATTTTAATTTGCATTTATCTAAATTTTTGTAGAAAGAACAGTGGTTTATTAAATTCTTTGTCGGGGAAATAGTCCTTTGAATGCCCTTCATTCAAGCCAAATTATCGACAATTCGGCATGCATTTAGGATATTATATATGATAATTTAGTAGTTTTCAGATTTATTAATATTAATTTGTCGATAGTTGAAATCAGTTGTAATTTTTTTTTATTGGTTAGATTTTCTCTTTATATCAATCAGTGTAATTTTGTAATCTGTCATTGAACAAATTATGAATACCAACACCAATTTTGAAACAAAAACAAATTTAAAAACAAAAACTAGAAGCAAAAAAAAAATTTTTAATTACTATATTACATTTACGGTAACTTTATTGTACTTTAGCAACAGAAAACTGCCAAACAAGTAAAATTTTTCTAAAATAAAACTTTTAAATTTTCTTATATTCCTTAAGGAGCTTACTTTAAAAATCGCGAATCTAGGGATTACTCAGTAATTTCTCAGATCGATTTTGACAATTAAGAAATTAATATTTAATCCCATTATTTTGATATTAAATTGTCAAGTTAAACGGGTAAAAATTTAAGTATTATAGTTTGTTTATGATTAAATTAAATTAAATACAATTAAAAATTATGAGCGACTTTTATGCATGAAACATATTTCCTCAATACGGTTGCTTGTTATTAAAAATAATGGCGTAAAAGAACAGTATGAGTAAAACGTACGAAGAATTAATTATTTCTTTTAATTACACTTTCATATTGTAATATGATACAACAAAAATTCTTTTTATTTATTATTTTAACCTTAACCGTTGAATTTTTAACTTTTAATTAAAATCTCTTTTTATCGCATTGTTAGTTAGAATTCATTAAAAGCAAACACCGCATTCCCAGAGTTTATATAATGATAATTGCACATTCTGACTTGAAATCGTACAATTTATAGTATCAACGGATTACGCATTCCCATCGAGATCGATTATTTTTGTTTTTTAAGAAAGTGATAAGAAATCTCATACGGTTCAAAATCGGTTTAGACAACAGATTGATTTCTAGATGCACGAACGAAGCTGTTTGTATTGCGTCCTTCCAATATCGATAGTAAACAAAAATTTATTTTTGTTGAGATATTTAAAATAATAGTCACTTTTGCGCAATAAAAAATTGAAATTTTCTCAGAAAGTCAAAAAATCTTAATTCCTATGTGTCCATCGGTAATCAACTTTGAAGTGTAAAACTTTAAATAACAATCTGTTCTAGAAATTTAAAATTAAACGAACAAGTTTAAAATAGGTAATTTTAATCGTACTCATTAGAAAAGAATTAGAATAATAATTTATCACATTGAATAAGTAATGTTAGATTGTATTACCCAAAATGTACGTTTTATCTACCCTTGTTATTTTTGACAGCTTGAACTTACTTATACATTATGTATCTATTACTGGCTGAATAAAATTTATGGGGTTCTAAAATAAACAATTCTTGAAACTGTTTCCGTTTATTTTGCATTAATTTATAACAATTTTTGTTTCAAATTTAGATTATTCTAACGCAATGTAATCAAAGAAATTTTGTTTTAAGCTCACTAGCGATTTAAGCTGAAATAATTTGTAATCGTATGATATTATTTAGGTGATTAATATGTTTTGTAATTTACCATAAGATCAAAGTTGTTTATTAGATTTTATAGGAATTGTAAGAGCTACATTCAATGCAGATCGTTCTTATAACTAAGCAAAGTTTGAAATTATAGATTCTAGCATTTATTTTGGCAAATTAAAAAAAAATCCGAACACTCTAAAGAAGGAATTACATTTCTAAATTTATCTAAATATATTAATAGTATATTATAATACGTACGAAAAGTGATACTTTAGCAGACGATCGAAGTGAGGTCGATACGCTCCGCAAGCCATGAAAAGTAACTTTTCCTCTACGCTATTTTTATTTAAGTGTTTGTTTTAGTGCAAAAACTAAGATTCTATATAATAGAGGAAAGTACCCAAACGCGGGCTCATTTTTGTTTTTGGTAGTTTTAGATTACAATAGGGGGGAGAAAAGCCCCGTGTTGTATTTTAAATTTTTAAAAAGAAACCCAAAAAAAACATCATTATACACAAGAACAAAAAAAAAATTTAAAAAGTTGGAAATCAAACACTGTGTTTCGTCGATTTCTAAAAAGGTATGCTCAAGTGGGCCTCTAGGCCAACAGCAAAAAATGTTCAATAATAGAGAAAAAATGGAAATATTATTAATGAAACATTGTAAGGTTTGACACTTATTATTAATATATTAAAATGTAATTAATGTATTTAAAAAAATTATTTACTCAAATTTATCTGCAGAAATCGCAAATATAAGTATCTTGCTGAGCCCGTGCACAATCAACATGGGCCCATAATAAACATATCATACACATAACCCACAGCTTCTCCCTTGTGTCTTGAGAAAATTTCATATTGCAGAACATACACTCTGCGTCGTCATTTTCTGATGGTGATATTCCCGGAGCAGCTTCTAGATCGGATAAATCTGAAGATACTTCGCTGTTGGATTCTTTACTGCTAGATTATTCCATCATGTTAAAACGTTTCATTACTACTTTTTTTTAATTTTGGTTGTCTTTGCAACATATGTGGATCCACGACTATGGCAACCACTACGAGCTGGCTGTTGAGATTGTGGATTTGTATTTGCCCTAGCTTTTATTGCTTATTCCAAATTAATCTTATAAGGCGAAGAAGTTATTACTGCAGAACTACATGCCTTTAGTCCCCTGGTAGAAACCCTCCTCTTAATTAGCCGAATGGGGCGACTTGAAATGGGCTTGCTTGAAAAGCCTTGGATCCACTTTCTGGTATTTCTGGTATTTAGATAAACCAGATGTCGAGGGCACAGCAGGTTGAAACGCTTTAGACCTTGATGGTGTATTATTGAGATCTATGACTTGTTTGCTAACATTACTCTCCTCTCTGTGCTCTTGGTTTTCTTTTTCATAATAATGTCTTTTTTCCTTGTTACATCTTACTAGCTTCCTCGATGTATTCCCCGTCTGTGAATTTGTTGTTGTCTAAGGGTAAATGCTTGTCACTCTGAAACCATTGATTGCGATTTGGGCAGTTTGGCATCTGAAGTAGGCTTTTTCAAATAACTCCATTATATCAAAGGCACTAACAGAACGGTCATGGTGTCGTAACTACTATCTGATTCCACATAAGTTCTGTCGAGAGGTTGGATTTTGTGCGATGAGTGTGGAGGCAGTAAAACTATTGTGACGAGATTTACATCAATGTTTTGGGTATAGCATCCAAAATGAGAAGTGCAAAATTTTCCTCTGTAGGTTTGACAAACTATATGTAATGTTCAAACCATTTGGTGTAAATATTAGTCTGAATCCACCCTGAGGGATGAACTGCAAAAATTGTTTCGGGTGGAGTCCCTGTCTGTAGTTGGATGTTCATATTTTTCCTTGGAAAACTACCAAGTGAGGGACAAATGTACCAGTAGCGTTCATGCACACAACGATTGTAATCAATGCTCCACGTTCTGCAGATGTTAACGCAATTACCTGTTTTTGACCACGCAGACCACCCAAGGTCTCTAGAATAAGATGTTCTTGTCAGGCTTTCTTTTAGAGAATTTTGTTTTGTGACGCCCAGAATAAGTTTCACTTACTTCTTTCCCGCCATTTTGTTGTTAAAAGGATGTTAGCAATACGCAACTGAACGAAGTACATTGA